>CAJNIZ010046331.1:1107-11274 GCA_905231905.1 Symbiodinium pilosum | reverse complement strand
TGGGAAGCCCCACCAGCCGAGGCGGGCGCGCGCTAGCGTTTACAATTACAAATCCTGCGTGAACCAAAAGCTAAAATGTAAGGTTATGCATGTGGGGCCTATGCGGAATAAAACCAAATACTTGTCACACACCGCTCGGGAGAGCAACTGCCAACCTTTTCACTCTACAAGGCCTGAAGTCTGAACCTCAGACACTATCCCCTGAACCCTGAACATGTAACTCACCCGTGACCTCATCAAAATCTAGGCCCCAAGACCCGAATCGTTGAAACCTAGACCCATAGGCGCCAAAAAGCCTGAACCCTAAGCCTAAGACCTTAAACCATCCAAAGCCTGAAGCCCTAAACTCATAGCAATACCATAGGCACCCCAAACATTCACCTCCAGTCGCAATCATAACCCCTTAGTAGCCCCCCTAAAGCCTTAACCCCAATGAACCAAGCCCAAGGGATCCGAAAAGGCAAATTTTAGGGTTCGGGTTTCAGGGCTCAGGGTATTAGATAAGTACGTATCCGCCTCATGCTAAGATGACCCCCCCCCCTGCCTGTAACCTTAAATATTTTGGGTTGAAGGGTTGAAGGCTTATCGGGTATTTACAATGCTTTTTACGGGTATATCTAAATCTTCGGGCTGGGGCTGCTTGTAGAGTTTAGGGCCTAACGTAGGTAATAATTTGTAGACTTGGGGGTTCCAGAAATTAGGGGGTCCGGTTTGGGGGGTCCCAGGAATACTGCCTATAGTGTTTTCGAGAACCCTGAACCCCAAAACCTCCAGCCCTAAACCATAAGTAGCCCTAAACCTAAACCCTAAACGCTAAAACATCGAAGCCTGACCCCTGAAACCTAAAACCGAACCCGACCCCAGACCCTAAACCTAAAACCTAACCCAAACCCTCAACCCTAAAACTTGAAACCTAAACCCTGAAACCCTAAACCCTAAAACCTGACTTCAAAACCTAAACTTTCAAACCAAAACTCTATGTTAATCTTGCATCCTAGACCCCAAACCTGAAGCCTTGCGGAACCCTACATATACTATTCAACCCATGTACAAACTCGATATAAACCCTGAATCCCTAAACCCTAAACCCTAAAAGAGTACACAAAGGGAACAGTCCAAAGTTGCCTTCGTTGAGCTGCAACGGCTTTGCTCGTCTCGGGGGGCCCGGGACTGCCTCGCGAGTTTTTTTTTGGTTGTGCCCCTTTCGCGAGGTTTAGGGTTTAGGGGTTTAGGGTGTAGGGTTGGGGGCTTAAGGTTTACAGCCTTCAGGAGTTGTGGTTTAGGGTCCAGTTCTGAAGATTAGCGGTTTAGGGCTCAAGGTTTAGGGCTTGTCTAGGGCTGTTAAGGCGTCAGGTTCAGGTTTAGGGTTTAAGGCTTAGGGTTCAGAGTTTCAGGTTATAGGGTTAAGCTCTATAGTGTAGGGCTTAAGGTTAGGGTGTAGGACTTCAGGAGAGGACGAGGTAGAAAGCAGCGTATGGTACTCACACAATTTACTTGCGCAAAACAAAAGGTTAAGGCAAATCTCCGATCCTGTGCTCCAAAAGCATGGATTCAAACAACACCTGGGCTGAATCTGGCCCTGATCCCCCTTAAAACCTGCACCCTGAACCCCAATACCAAAAAATGAGGATCCCAGCAAACTTCCCGGCTCAAGGGCATGTTCCTTTCACATTACCAAATTCCCCGTCCAGCAGGCTAACACAGAACCCCAACAGTGACCAAGAAAGACTACTGGGGGGGTTCTATGGGGATCCGTGTTGGCTTGCAGGAGTGTAAGCCCTCAACCCCCACGCTCTCACCTCGAACACACTCGTCCCACCAACTGGGTCCGGGTCCTTGACGGTCTCTGTCTGGGTGGAGAGCATGAGACACGGCCTGCGACGAGATCAGGAGGATTTCAGACAAGTAGGACTTCAGGATTTTCGGTTGAAACTTGCAGCGTTTAAAACTCATGATCTAAGTAGAGCCCCTAAGCCAAGGATATCGGCATGCAAATATGTGGGACAATGACCCAGGTTTAGGGGATGTGGGGTCGAGGGGCCTGAGGGGCCCTACCCTAAGGTTTGAGGGTCCAAGTGGGACTTTGGCAAAAATACATGTGGTATATACAGGCTTTGGTTACATTACGCACTTGGACCCTTAGAACTGCATTACCACGCTCGTGGACCATGACGCCCATGAGTCCTACAGACACCCTGCATTTTCGTACTACGGTGCGATTCTTCAAGAGCCAGAACATCGTAACTCGTACTTCAAGCGATACTGACGAACTACCTGGACCCCAAAAGTATGTAAAATAATGGCCTTTATGGCTGTTATTATGGGTTTAGGGCTATTATTTTACATACTTTTGGGGGTCCAGGCATTTGTAAAAAAGGAAACTTATCTCAACCCAAGCTTTGCCAAGGAGCCGCAGTGCCAACACCGAAACCATTGAGCCCCAAAATTGTTATGACATAAAGACATGCATACATATGTGGGTAAAGAAATCGATTTTTGGTAGGTTTGGGGGTACTCTACCTATTAGAGCCCGCATTATACTTGATGGGGACGCAGAAAAGGAGCATGATTTTGACAACCTAGCGTAAATAAATATATGACCGTAGACCCCAAGCCCCTACACCCTGAACAGCGTACATATATCTGTATATATGTATATCTACACACCATCCAACGTCATAGCTTGTTCATAGCCCTGAGGATGTTGGAGCCCGTAGTGGAATCTTTCAGCTGGCACTGGATGGTGCCAAGAGCGCTTCGGAGGGCTCATCCCCTAACCCTCATACTAAGGCACCCCCCCCACTCACCTGACAATAAATACCCCCCAGGTGATCGAACGCTACTATCTTTTCGGTATTTAGCAGGATAATTGGGAGTGAGGGGGTTTCACCTAAGCTCTAAACCTAATATATAAACCCTAACCACTCAACCCTACGGCTTCAATCATCTTAAATCCCAAACCTGAAGGCTTAACCATGTATTGCTCTGGTTTGGGGTTTACAGTTAATTTAAGGTTCAGGGAAAGACGGAGTTCATACTCACCTGAGTAGTGTGGTTGAACCTAGTAAGATTAAGTTATATTCCTTATATAACACACTATACCCCAAAAGGAGGACATAATCTTACTCTATATTGGGTACCATAGTATCAAAAATAAAATACTACTAAACCCTAAACCCTAATCCCTAAACCCCAAACCCTATATAACCTCCCTAAACTTACTATAATGGGTGCCCCAGTATCCCCCCAAAAAATACTACTCACCTGGCCTGCTCTCACTGGGTGTGCTGCTCCTCCGACCTGAGGCCTCAGTCTGCTTCTTCAGGGATACGTGGGTTTAGGTTTTAGGGTTTTAGGGTTTTAGGGTTTTAGGGTTTTAGAGTTTAGGGTTTTAGGGTTTTAGGGTTTTAGGGTTTAGTGCTTAGGGTTTAGGGCTTAGGGTTGAGCGTCGTGGGTCCTGCTTGGAGGGTCATGGGGACTTAGTAAGTAAGTTAATAATGGGGATCATTAGGGTTACTAGATGAACCATAGTCTAAACTCCTTAATGGGGAGGCTATATAGGGGATTATATAGGGGATATTAAGGGGGATACTAGGAGTTTAGATTATAGCTCATATGGATTTTAGGGGTTCAAAGTATACTTACTACGTCACTTTGATCCAAATAGAAACTACTCATAATTGGGATAAATAGTTCAGGGTTTAGGGTCTGGGGTTTCGTGACTAAGGGTTTATGGCCTAAGGCCCATTCCGATTGCCACGTATAACTGGGGTTCTCACACTGCATATACCTGGAAGTATTGGGGTGCGGGGGGCGGGAAGGATGACAGTTTGGGGTTTAAGGTTTGGGGGCTCGGATCAACTAAACCAGAAAAAGCCCTGAACCCTAACACCTAGATTTGGTAGTTTCCCAAAATAAGGGGGCCCCAATATAAACCCCAAAAGATTATAATCCTTAATATGGGGACCCCCAAAAAGGTACCCCTAATTTTGGGAAACTCCCATTTTGGGGTGGCCTTTAGGATGAGAAAATGGGGGTTTGAGGATGAAGGCTTGCGGGTTTAGAGATGACCCAAAGGGTCCATGTAGGTATATGGTATATACTTAGGGCCCAAAGTGGTTCCCATATACCTACTTTAAGGCCCAAGTATATCCCATATACCTACATAGACCCTTTGGGTGAGGGTGTAAGGTCCAGGCTTTGGACGGCCAATGAAGGTGTAGGATTGCGGGAGGGGTTTGGGCAACGCGGCTAAGAGCAGCAGAAGCCTGACAAATGCAATACCAATGTATGGAGCTTATCTTCTGCCTCTTGTGCTGCTCACCCTTCACAAACAGCTGCTCGAGTTCGAGCAGGCCCGCTCTATACAGAAGGTTGTAAGACGAAGATTGCCATCTCATGCCGGCTCAGAGACTTTCAACCAGGCTACTGACTTCTTGGGAACATTCTAGCTCCTATCTAACAGTTTTAGGGCTTAGGACGGTTGTAGGGCTCTGGTGGCGCCACGGAGTTTGCCTTTCGGGCTACTTTTGCCCCTGGGCCTGAAAAAAAGCAGCCCGGACCGGTAAGTCCAAAGAAGTTCATGGCACAGTCCCTGCACCTCGAAAGGAATTCCAGCCTGAGCGGTCACGTGGGACACACATTCGTTGCATGGCTGCTCGCCAGAGCAGTTCGCACAAGGCAAAGCCTGAGGACCCAGCGCCCAGCGCCAAAGGGTCTTCCTGGCAGTAGAGGAAATGGGAGTACCAACTGAGCGGGTACTTCCCGATTGCCGTGGCCGCCGTCACATGCTTTGCAGTGCTTGCCTGCGCATGCTCTAATCCTACAGAGTTAGCATGAAGAACCCTTCGATTCAGGGTCTGGCCACCAAGCGTCTCAGCTTACCACGTCCCTAAACCTGAGGTCTGTGCCTCTACTACCCAACAGCCCAACCGTAAACCCTAAACCACCCAAACGCTAAGACCTAACCTCTAAACTCTAAACCCTAACGCAATACCCCAAGCCAGTAAAGCCCAAAGCCTACATCAACCCCAACCCTCCACACCAGCCTGAAACCCACATGTGTCCCTTACTACTTTTCCCTCGGTTTCGGGTCTGAGGTTCAGGGTTTAGGGTTTAACGAGGGGCATTTAAGGGTAGCGAAAGCTGATTGAGGCTTATTAAGGGGGAACCCTAGAGCGGTTAATAGTGGGCAAAGAAATTTTTAGGTGAACCTGTGACAAACCCTTAAAACAAACATTAATACACCCCAAAGTAGCTGCAAAATCCAGATCCCAGAACGTAATTACAAATCCCGTAATGACAGAATCCAATCTGCCAAAACGCAAAGATTGCGAAGCACCGGCTACTGGCCAGCACTACTGGAGTTCCCAGCTGGTGGACATGCACACCCTTGATTGTCTTCAGGGGTCTAGCTAAATCCTAAACCCCAAAGCCACAACTCTAATCCCCAAAGCCTAAACCCTAAGCCAAATCCAACAATCCCAAACCCGCGACCCAAAACCCTTAGCCCCAAACCCTACTCCCCAAACCTTAAAACACAAACCGAAACCCTAAGCCCCAAACCCACGCCTAAATCCTCCACCCTGAACTCTTTGCCAAGACCCAGGCTTGTCGAAGCAGTCGCACCTGTGAAGACGCGGAACTTGAGGGTTATGAGGGTTCCCTAAAATTAGGGCTTCCTTTAAATGGGGTATATGATGTAAGGATTATATCGGATTTAGGATTTAGGGGCGTAGGGCGTAGGGTTTCGCAAAATCAGGGGTACCCTTTTTGGGGGTACCTGTAATAAGCTAGTATTCTTGGGTCTATTCTTCTGTTTAGGAAACTACCTTATGAGTAGGTGGACCCCCACCCTGGTTTAGGGTTTCGGGTACTCGGGACTGTAGGGGATAATGGATTTAGAGTTTTAGGGTTTAGGGTACTAGGGACGATGAGGGATAATGGCTTAAGGGTGGGTTCAGGGACTATGAGGGATAATTGTTTTCGGGTTTAGGTTGGGGTAATGGGGACCATAAAGGATAACGGTGAATATGTGAGGGTCCACTTACAGACTACAATTGCAGGCCAGGGGGTCCACCCAAGTTCTGGGTTTAGTTGATGACTCAGGCTTTGGGTCTGGGGCTTAGGGTTTAGGCCTTCGTGTTTAAGGTTGCGCGTTTTGAGGCTTAGGGCTCGGGGGTACAAGTTACAAGGTCTAGGGTTTAGGACTCAGGGTCCAGGGCTTTGGAGTTTAGGGCCCGATTAGGGTGAACTCGTCCTTCAACCGGTGCTCACCCGTAAACCATCAACCCCAAACCCTAAACCCCAAACCGCAAAGGGGATTCTACAAAGGAACCCATGGTACCGCTGAGAAAGAGAGAACCATGTGTGGATGCATAGGGCTTAGGGCTGGGGGTATCTAAAACACAAACTGACATGGAACCCAACGTAGCCGCCTCTTTAGAAGACAATAGTCTATGTAGGCCTTGTCTGAGGTTCCATGTTAGTTTGGGGGAGGCTGATTGTTTTGGGAGCTAGGCAAATATCGAGATTAAGATTTAGGGGTTAGGAATTTTTAGCTTAGGTTTTGAAGGCGGATTCAGGATGCATTTGGGGCTCTTTGGGGCGCATAGGACCGTGTTTGGGACTATATGAGTATGTGTGATAAAGATTACTTGGAACAGCAGGAGGTAGGCGTTCAACATTTGAGGGAGATATGCTCAGAAGGTGCTCATGCATGGTAGGGTTTTGGGGGATTAGGGTTTAGGGTTTGCGGATTTCGGGGTTCACGGTTTACAGTGCATGATTACGGTTCTATGGATTATTTTGGGGTGCGATCTAAAAGATGCGCGCACTGGTCTTACTGGGGCTTAGAAGGGAAGGATGGGCTAGAGTCCCCTAAGCCCTATATAAATGCATATATATATATATATACTACGTGGCACCTAGGACCCCTACTAAGGGTTAACCCTTAGGTACCTATAATAGGAATATGAAGGAATCCCAAAGGGTTAAGGGTCTAAGGTCCAAGCTAAGTCCCAATGGTTATTATCCAGCTCTTACTGAGTGGGGGGCCATATCCAACCTAAACCACAGGCAACCCACAGTCCAAGAGTGCTTCAAGAGGGCCTATTTGAGGGCTCAGGGTTAAGGGTTCAGGGTTTAGGGTTTAGGCTTTAGGGCAAAACAGTGGTGAATCTGGGAGCACCAGCCATTCCCAGGTGTTGGGGTGAAGGATGGATAGAAGCCATGGTTTCCAGGGCGCCCACATGCCTGGCGTCTTCCTTCGTGGCGGCTTTGCCCTTCGTGGACAAGGAAGCCGTGCCAGACGAGGTTGGGAAAGCCAGGTGCAGGGGGATTTCGTTCCTCCACATGTGGCCTGACCCGGATTGTTTTATCCTAAACCCTAAACCCCTAAGTGAGGCCTGATCCGCTCCAATGCCATCAAGCTAAGGTCCCTCACCTCGGAAATAGTTGGCGTGGTGGAGGCCCCCTAATCCCTTAACCCAAAGCCCTGAACCCAGGCTAAACCACAACCCCCCCCGCTGCCCGAAAAGTTAACATGGCCGTAGGGGTCGAGATAATTGCCAACATGTTGAGGTCTATTTCAGATATCCGACACCAGAATTATACAAGGAATCTAGGACCATCAAGGTGGCAATCTCCCCCTCAAGCCTCAATCCTGAACCATAAGCCCTGTATCCGATATGAGCGCCACCATAATATTGGCAATTCTGCAAGCCCTTTGGGGCCCACGGGCGCCCTCGACTAAATTTGTAATATGTCCCTCAAATAGGTCCCCCAAGAAACTATACATATATATAAATATATATATATATATTCCTATAGCTCCGCCCTACCTAAATTTAGTCCGTAGCTCATGTATGACTCATATCCTAATCCACTGTGCGGCCTCACACGGGGGCGGCTTCCGCCTGTCGCCCTTCAAGGCCGCTGTAGCCTATGTTTCGGCTTTAGGGCGGTTTAAAGTTTAGGTTTTAGGGTTTAGGGCTTCTTTATTTTTAGGCTTTTGGGTTTACGGTAAGCCAGAGGGTCCAAGTACCCCGTAGTAGGTACTTGGGTTTTGGGTAATAGTAATTATAGGACAGGTTTGGGGTAAGTATATGATTATTACCCTTAGGGTAAAGAAACATGGATTTGGAATCTGGAGTTTTGGGTTTAGGGCTTAGGTTTTAGGATACTTTGGCATCTGGAAACTGGGGCTTAGGGTTGAAGATGTAGGTAGGTTTTAGGCTGTAACATGGATTTAGGGTCTGGAGATTAGGGATGATTTTGGTTTGAAGGGCCCTGCTCCGTCAGCCCAGGTCGGGGGGGCTAAGGCTACAAATGGGGGATCCCAAATTTTGAAAGGCCCTATTTGGGATACATGTATAATTTTGATTCTAATGCCTCGGAATAAATACAACCGGCTGACCCCAGTCTTGGAGACTACTTTTACATTTTCTGGTTCCGTTCCGGGTCAAGCAGCATGTGGCTGGCGACCCCTAAATTGAACCCTTTAAACCCATATTTCAGTACCATGTCCTTACGAGGATCGTCGGTGACATCTCACCTCATGGAAAAGTGGCGCCTGTTCGCAACGTCTGGGGCAATTGGGCTTTGGGTTAAAGAACTAGGGTCTAGGGAATGTGCACACAACAAAGCTGGCACGGCACAGAGGCCGATCAGAACCCGTAAGCCCAGTGCAATTCCAGAATACCTTCGTTCAGAAAAATCTGAACCCTCCACATACCTACAAATCCCAAACCCTAAACCCTAAATCCCAAACCCTGAACCCTAGACCTTATTATGTCTACACATCTCTATACCTCTTTCTATATCCCTTTCACCGTTGTAGAGCTCAGACGGGAAGATTTTGGGAATTGAAGACTTATAGGGCTTGGGGTTTAAGGTTTAGGGTTTAGGATTTAGTCCCGCTTAAGTAGATAGAATGTGGGGTATATGGGGGTCTTATTAGAATGTATCCAAAGCCATATTCTATCTACTTGAGGGATACTATAGGGTGTAGGGCGATACCCTGAACCCTGAACCTAAACCCTTGAACCACGGTCACGGCCAATTTCAATCATGGATAGTCTGCACTCGCTCGACCCCCTACCTTGACATCACCTCCAAGCCATTGACTCTTCAGATCCCCCATAATCCCTGTCGTTTCCATTTTCTTTTCCATTATCCCTATATAATCCCTATTCACATGGGTTCCTTATTAGGGAATATATCAGGGAGTATACTGATCTTCCGATACCCTGCCACACACCTTCAAATAAGGACTAGTGATTGAAAGCCGAAGGCTCATCACGTGGTGGGGGGTGAGTGGTATAGGAACATTTTCGATGGTCTTCCGGGATAAGATACCCATCCTAAACCCTAAATCCTAAACCCTAAACCCTAGAACCTAAACCCTAAGCCCTAAACCCTAGAACCTATACCCTAAACCGTAAAACCTAGAACCTAAACCCCAAACCCTGTATTGAGATCGACTTGGGATGAACATATCTTGCCCCTGCGAAGCCCTGGCCTGTACACCCTTGGATCCTTTGAGCTGTCAACCCGCAGACCCATGGTTCCCAAAATGAGGGGGGTTTATAGGGATTATACAAGGATAGTGGAAAAGAAAATGGAAGCTACTATTATTTAGGGTTTAGGGTGTAATTATATAGGGATAGTGGAAAAGAAAATGGAAGCTACTATTTAGGGTTTAGGGTGTAGGCCCATGATTAATCAACACCCTCCTTTTAAGGGCCTTAATATCAGTATTCCTATTATACTTCCTACTAAGAGGAATTGGGTTTCTTAATCAGGGGTCTACGTCTAACCCTAAACGGGTGGCAGACAGGTAGTTGCGGGCTTAGGGTTTAGGAAAAGTCCAAAACCCTCGACCCTGAAGAGCTAACCCCGGACGCCCGGTTGCCAAAGGAGCCAACAAAAAACTGCCAATCAAATTCCACATGCCCCTTGAAAGGCCTCTATGTTACCCATCTCGAACACTTTTCTTCGGCCCGAAGTACCTCTCAGTCAAAAGAACTACATGAACCCAAGCCCTCAGCAAGAGGCTCCACACTCGAAGCCACCCAAAACTGCAGCCACCGAACATTAAACACAGAGGAGTTCCTCAAAACAATTCCTATCCACTCGACACTCCCTATACCAGGACCCTCCTTGTAC
>CAJNIZ010046330.1:26715-40707 GCA_905231905.1 Symbiodinium pilosum | reverse complement strand
CCCTCCACCTTTGGCTTGTCCTCCGCCTTTAGCTTGTCGTCCTTCTTCTCTTCCTTCTTCTCGCCCTCCACCTTTGGCTTGTCCTCAGCCTTTGGCTTGTCGTCCTTCTTTTCCTCCTTCTTATCACCCTCTGCCTTTGGCTTGTCTTCTTTTTTCTCCTCCTTTTTCTCGCCCTCCACCTTGGGTTTATCCTCTGCCTTCGGCTTGTCCTCCTTTTTCTCGCCCTTGTCCTCCTTCTTGTCTTCCTTCTTTACGGGCGGTTGCACGCCAACCTGTGCCGCACACACTGCTTAGCATTTCGTGGGGCGCTTCCGCAAGGAGCATGGGTGGAAACCTACAAGGCTTTCCAGTAAGGAACTCGCAACGTCTCAAGCAAGCCTGGGACAACGTACCCTAGGGATCCAAGTATACACATATTGCCTACACTGGGCCCCAAAGTCTGTAAATATTGGATTGGGCTATTTGGATCCCTAAGCCCTAAACCCCAAATCACTGCCTACACCTAAACCCTAAACCCTAAATCATTGCCTACATTGGGCTATCGGGATCCCTAGTGATATTCGAGATACATTGATCCGCCATTCGCCCGGGGCATCGGGTGTTATCCACCCCGCGAACTGACAATCTGGAAGTTCACATTAAGAAGGTACTACAGTCTTTCTAGAAGGTACCACCAAAAGGGGAGCCCTAAACCCTAAACCCTAAACCCTTAACCGCGTAATCCCCACGTAGTAAGCCCTGAATCCCATACACATAGGGCATAGGGATGACCAGTGAAGACTTACGGTGGATGGAGGACATCTCATTTAAAATCCCTACAGTATTTAGCTTCCTGGGCTACGTGCCCCAGGTGTACCGTTAAATAAACCCAAAAAAATATGCAGAACAATAGCCCTAAACCCAGAATAACAGCCATAAAAAAGGCCATGACTTTACATACTCTTGGGGCCCCAAACCCTAAACCCTAAACCCTAAGCCCTAAACCCCTAAACCCCTAAACCCCTAAACCCTAAACCTTAAACAATTTGGGTTTCCTTATTAAAAGCAGAACTGAGCTCAAGCTGACTTCACTCACGAGGACCGCTCCTACAAGCAAAAAAAAATATTCCTTAAGGGTCCAAGGACCCAAATAGTAGGGTCCCTTTAAAGGGGTTCTAGGGGGACTATATAGGGTTTAGGCTTAAGGGTCCAAGGACGGAAATCACAGGGTTTTAGGGCCCAGATACTATAATATTAATGGTATTTGGGTCCTTAAACCCTATTATTTGGGTCCTTGGACCCTTAGGGATTAGCTTCCCCAATAGGACAAGTAGGAAACCCATTAGGGTTTAGGGTTTAAGGCTTGTAGGGTTTAGGGTTTAGAGTTTAGGGGTTTTTACGGGTTAGGGGTTTAGGGTTAGGGGTTTAGGGTTGTAGGGTTTAGGGTTCAGAGTTTTTAGGGGTTAGGGGTTTAGGGGTTTGCGGTTTAGGATTGAGGGCTTAGGGTTTAGGGCTTGTAGGGCTTAGGGCTTGTAGGGTAGGGTTTAGGGCTTGTAGGGTTTAGGGGGAAAAAACATAATCCGTTACTGGGTTGCTGCTAAGGAACTTAAATTAAGTTACCATACTGGGAATATATAGTAATTTATTTATATATAGATACAGATATGAATAGAAATTTCCCCAGTATAGTAACTTAAATTAAGTTCCTTAAGATCAACTCAAGTGAGTCCCAAGAGCCCCGCTAAAGCCACCCGAGTGAGATTTTGAGAGAGACACCCTGACCGGAATATACAGGGCCCAGAATATATAGGGATTAGAACCGCCCTTGAAGAAGAGCCCCACTCCTTTACTCCCACCTGAGATTTCAGGTTTATTTGCTGATGATTCTTGGGAAATTGGCCGGCGCGCTACCGATTTCGAAGTTGCGGGGTATATGTTGACTTTTCGTGAGTGTGTTATCGTTTTCAAAAATCAAGTACCCTCCGGCACGAATCCAGTCCACATCCTTTACATATCCCATATGAGCGAAAAAAACACGAGTCCTGTACATACTTCCGACCTAAGAGGCTGAAACCTAAAGCCTGAAACCTGAGCTCCTCGTGCCTGTAGCCTCTACTCTTCTTAGGGTTTAGGGTTTAGGGTTTAGGGAACCCTAAACCCTAAAACCCTAAACCAGCCTCTACCCCTAAATCACAGGAAATAAGGCTGAGAGCTCCTAGAAGCCCGAAAATCTCCATCCTCACATTCGTCGGTACGACATCCGCCTGGAACCGCAGCCTCAATGTGGCGACGCACAAGACAGTGGGACTGTCAGCCGCGATGCTAGTGAGAGCCTGCAACAACCCAGTGTTGGTGGCTTCAAATCTATCTCCCCGTCTGACTATCACTGTCACTTCCTCGCAGCCGAAGGTAGCCGCAACCACGTTAGCGTCATCGGGAGCCCTCATCAGTGTTGAATTGACCGGCGCGTATTTGCTGTGCGCTCGGGTGATAGCATCTGGCAGTCCGCGGAGACTCGGGGGTACCATTTTTTTGGGTCCCTATAATAAGGACTATAGTATTTTGGGGGTCTACATTGGGGTCCCCTCATTTTGGGAAACTACCATATTAGGGTTATATAGGAAAAGCACATGGAAATTACTATATTCGTCAAGGTCCTAGGGTTTAGAGTCTAGGGCTTTGGGTTTAGTTAGGGTTTCAGGTTGCAGGTGAGGGTTTAGGGCTTAGCCTCCGGTATTTCAAGGTCAATGACCCTGGCCCTGCAGGGATTGAATCCATATGAGGTATAGTCTAAACTCCTTGAAGGGGTATATATAGGGGATTATGTAGGGGACTACTACAAGGTTATTAAGGGGGATACTAGGAGTTTTGACAGTTGCGATAACGGGCATTTCTAGTCTTTTTCATGAGCAGTAGTCTACACTCCTAATATCCCCCATAATAATCCCTATAGTAGTCCCCTATATAACCCTATATAACCCCCGTCTAGGAATTTAGACTATGGCTTATATAGTTTCCCTAGTAACGTATAGTAACTTACATTAAGTTCCGTAACATCAACCCAGGAAAAGGGAGGCGCAAGCTTTGAAAATGCGGCCCGTCTATCCACAACTGCACCTCACGCGGTTTAGGCTTTAAGGTTTAGGCCTTAAGGTTTAGGGCTTAGGTTTAGGGTTAAGGTTTAGGTTTCAAGGTTTGGGCTTAGGTTTAGGGTGTAGGGCTTAGGTTCAGGGTTTAGGCTTTAAAGTTCCCTTCAAACCGCCGGCTTCTACACGTACATATCTACTAAGCACCCTAAAGTCCCAAACCCTATAAAGCCCTTTGAACACATGAGCCCCCAACTTCCTACAATCTCTAGCAAACCCCTGGCCCCTACGCCTAACAGCCCTTTAAGAAACAGCTGAAACCTTTAGACACCAAAATCCTAGGCCCCCCAAAACCTTGCCTCAAACGCATCTGAAAGCTTTCAACCGTAAAATTCCTCTTGCCTCGTATTCACCCTTGGCAGCAGCGCTGGCAATCGCCAGTTCTTTGAGATAGAGCTCGCCTGAGATGAAGATGATCACAGGTAGGATTCAGAGTGCTGTACTTGGAGGCCCATGGGACTTATAAACTACTTATAACTGGACTTATAAGCCTACTTATAATTTCCCTAAATGGGCGTACAGGGGTTACCCTAATTATAAGTAGGACTAAAATCCCAGCTATAAGTAGTCACTAAGTCCCATGGGCCTCCAAGTAGGGTTTAGGGACCCTAAACCCTAAACCCTAAACCCTAGGGACTATGGCCTCCCAGTACATGGCCCCCCCACAGGCTCCCACCATAACAGCGGCTTGTTGAGGATTAGTAACTGAGGCTTCTTACGGGTAAACAGGGCCTGTTTAGCCTTCTTCGTTTTGGGGGTTTGCATATCGGGAAGGGAGGGGGGGGGACATGGCAGTCCTGCAAAAAGATGATCGCTCTCCGAGGTGTAGGGTTTTTGGAGGATTTTAGGGTTCAATGTTTGTGGGGTTGTTGTTGGACGTCCTTTCAAAAGAGACCCTAAATCCTAAACCCTAAACCCCTAAACCCTTAACCCTAAACCTTAAACCCTAAGCCCTAAACCCTAAGCCGTAAATTGAGGTCTAGTGTTCAGGGCCACGGGCTACGCAAGGACAACACGGGGTTTGAGGGAGGTCACAAGGCATACCTGAAGCAACCCCGTCGTCGCCTGCGGGTTCGATTAGGGTTCAGAGTTTAGAGTTTAGAGGTCTGAGTTTATTAGGGTTTAGGGTTTAGGTTTTAGGGTTTCGGGTTTAGGGTGCAGGGTTCAGGTCCCAATCCATGCTGCCAACCATAGCATCGGTAAGAAGTCGACTCCTGCGAAGGATCGTGTAAGGTCTGCGGCGACCCTAAAACCTAAACCCTAAACCAAACACCCTAAACCCAAGGCCCCAGACCTCTCTTCCCCGATGACCCGGGCTCAAGAAGCTTAAACTTCACAACAGACACCCAAAAAGGAAGCTCAAACATGTTGAAGTTCCTCTGTTGCCTTAGTAAGAAACCCGAAATTTTCTCAGCTACTTGGGGCTTCGGATTGATCATCCTCGGATGCAAGACTTTAGAGTTCAAGGGTTTGGCTCTACGTCGAAGGGTTTTAAGGTTTGGACTTAGGGTTCAACATTAGAGTTTTCACGTAGGATTCTGTTCTGCTCTTTTCTTCTTGTTCTTATTCTAGGGGCTTCTGAACATCGAGCTCCACTGCACGACGCCTTCACCACCAAGCTTTGAACAATCAACTCCGACTAATGAAAACCTACCCTAGCCCCCTAAGCATGAATATTCC
Organism: Symbiodinium pilosum; assembly: GCA_905231905.1. Classification (NCBI taxonomy): domain Eukaryota; class Dinophyceae; order Suessiales; family Symbiodiniaceae; genus Symbiodinium; species Symbiodinium pilosum. Next base: position 35,902 of record CAJNIZ010046330.1, on the reverse strand, counting down.
CCTAAACCCAAACCCATAAGCCCTAATCCCTACATCCTATACCCTAATCCCTTTTGCACCGGTACTAAATGGAAGGGGGGGAGCCGGAGCGTATCATTAGGGTATGGAATGAGTGCGGAGCCCAGAAATGCATTGACAGCTTCGTAAGCTTTCTGGGGCTACACTCAACCCCGAACCCTGAACCCTAAACCCCAATCCCGAAACCCTAATCCCTAAACCCTAAACTCTAAACCTTAATTAATCCCTAAACCCTGATTTTTTCGTAGCAAACTTCAGGGGGGTCCTCTTATTCCATTTTTTGGCGGGGCCACTAGGGTTTAGGGTGTAGGGCTTAAGGTTTAGGGTTCAGGGCTGAGGGGTTAAGAGTTGAGGATTTAGGGTTCAGAGTTTAGGGGTTGGGGGTTCAGGGTTTAAGGTTTAGGCTTCAGGGTTTGGGGTTCTGTAGGGTCTGTCAAAATACGCCTCAGAACTTTCACATCCCAAGGCCACCGCGACTTGTACCATGGTGAGGTACGAGCTACAGGTATTGCATATGATAACAATGTTTTACAGTGAAGGGCGGTGATCTCTAGCCATGTCCATTTCTGTACCATAGTAGTTAGGAGTTCGTGATCCCGAAATCCTGAAACCTCCAGCCAAGTTGCGACCATCTTCGTTACAAGCCACAAGCTCGGGTGAGTTCAGGTGGGGTTGTTAAAATCTGCACACCCCGAACCTTAAAACCCCCAAGTCCGTAACAAACAAACTTAAGCCTTAGACGCTTTCTCCTAAGCTCCCTACTTGGAGGGTCAAGGGCACCTGGTGATACTTCACACCACTACAGCATATGTGATACAACCGCCACAGTTACCCCAGTTACTTGCCTTCTTACCAAGTCTCCCAAGCCCTACACGTATTTCCTTGCTGCTATCTAAGGCGCTCATCTCTTTCAGAGGTATCTTTCCACCCTTGCCCTGGCAATCTGGAGGTTCAGGTGGTTGAGCTTGGGGGTTTAGGTTTCAGGGCTTAGGGTTTAGAATTCCAGATCAGAAACCCCTTCCCCATGCAGAATGAGAGTGCAGGCCAAGTTCAGTGTTTAAAACGCGGGTTCCGGGTTTGGAAAGCAGTACCATGGGAGTTAAAACTACAGTAGAACTTACAGCTATATGTATAGGAGTCAATATTTCCCCAGAAAATGGATGAACATGAGCTTCCTATTGGGGACTACATTAGGGACTATACTAAACTACAAGAGGGACCCTACGTCCATTGTCAAGGTCCCCTTCATAAGGCTAGTATTGACAGATATTGGTTCTGATAGCCCAAGCAGGGGCTTTACGATGATGTACTGCAGATTTTGCAGTAATTTAGTTTTAGGCATACTTGGAGGTTTAGGCATGTCTGAGCCAACTGGCACTGTAGTGATACATAGCACACTGATAAATCTCCTGAATCTCCCGAGTAATTATCGTGATGACAGGGCAATAAGTACAGTCCCTAAGGGCCCAAGGACCCAAAAAATGGGGCTTTGGGGCCCAAATACCATTCATATTAATCATTGTATTTTGCACCCTAAAGCCCTATTATTTGGGTCCTTGGACCCTTAGGGGGTTATAGGCAGGGCTGCCATCTCATTCTTTCACGTTCTTTTCCATTTGGTTCTTTAGATGCTCCATTATTGGGGTAGGCCATTTGATCAGCTAAACTAATCCTCATAACATCTCATCCCCTATCATGCTTCCAAAATCCCAGATGATGCTACCTAGATTACAGATTTCGGCTGATAACACTCTCCAATCTGCCTTAGAGGCGTTTGGACACCCTACCCTAAACCCTAAACCGCAAGACCCTAGACAGACCCTAGAAATCAGAAAGCCTTAATCCCTAAACCCTAAGACCCTAAAACCTAAAATCTTATACCCGAGACAAACACAAGCCCTAACACCACAAACCCTCACCCCGAAACCCTGAGCTCTAATCCATACACGCCCACCCATACCGTAAACCCTGGAACCGGATACCTGGCCCCCAAACTCAGAAACATGAATCATGGCCCCAACCCTGAACCCGAAGCCCTCAACCCGAACCCAAAACCCCCAAATCTAAAAAAATCTGCCAGACAGCCACAGGCCTACATCATTTAAGGGGCCCGGGTAGCTCCCAAGCCCTGAACCTCCAACCCTCACTAAACTGCTAGGTTTAAGTATTTAGGGGTTTAGGGTTTAGGGATTTAGGGAACAACCGAAGCTGCCCAGGGCCTTGCAAAGGTCCAGAAGAGGTGCTTGCCTGGGGGACATGTGACAGAGTTTAGGGCCCTCAACCCTAAACCCCTAAATCCTAAACCCCCCAAAGACCCTAAACCCTAAACCTTAAACCCCAACTCCGGTTAGGGATGTCAATACAAATTTGTTTAATTACCTTCCTAGACCCTCCACCTGCTGTCTATGAGGGCCAAAGTACTGACTTTCAGGATCCATGTCTCCCTAACTAAGGGTACTACTGTGGATACTAAAAATCCTGCATGACCCCAAGTACCCTATACCTGGGGAATTATGGTACTATAGTATACTAAGGTCATGCAGGTTTTTAGTATCAACAGTAGGAGGGTCTTGGGTTACTTTGGCTGGTGTCTTTTGTTATCCTATTCTCTGGGGGAGGGTTCAGGACTTGGGGCTTAGGTACGCTAAAACCTAAACCCTAAACCCTTGATCATATAATTTGGGCGTTTAGGGTGGACGGCTTGGGGTTTGAGGGTTCACGGATAAGAGTGCGGGGCATGGATTTCACAGCTTTACCTCGGAACCCTAAACCCCTAAACCCTAAACCCTAAAACCTAAACCCTAAACATGAGGGTAAGAAGAAGTGGTTTCTGAATGCTTTTGACAAGCTAGAGGCATGCAGGGATGATAAGAGCATGAGCAGAGCGTAGGCTTTTTTTGTTTTTGCAACCCCACCGGCCTTTTGGGTCCAGCATTAGCTTGGGGGTCTTGGAGCTTAGGGTTTAGGGTTTAGGAATTGAGGCTCTTTTTTGGGGTCCTAGGGGGGTAGGGTCTTCAAATGGATGTAGATACATACATACAACTGATGATCGTGATGATTATGATGCATACGGATTATATTAGGGTATACTTCGACCCAACACCACAAATCCGACGCCCAGTAGGAATCCTGCAAAGACTACTGTCCTGTTTTCGGGTGCCCATATGGACTTCTTTGTTTAGGGTTCAGGGTTTAGGTCTGGGGTTCAAGGTTCAGAGATTAGGGTCAAGGTTGAGCGGTTAACTATCATTGGAGGTTCGTGGCAAGCGTTATCCAACTACAGCAGTTATGGCCTTCGTGCAACCCGTATTGGGTGACTAGGATGATTTAAGGGGAAGAATGCGAGGAGAAAATAAACCCTAAACCTCGAAACCCTAAAGCCTAACAACCCAAAACCTCGCACCCATAACCCCTAAAACTCCCTAAACAACCCAGAGCCCTAAACCTCTAACCCTGAAACCCTAAACCCCCCTAAAACCGAAAAACCATAAACCCTAAACCAAGGTGCAACGCCCAGCTCCATGAGAAGCTCAAATTCCATGGCGCGCGACCCTGGATCTTCTTGATCTGGCCCAGGGAAAGAAGTTTTCGGGTCTTAGGGTTTAAGGGTCTTAGGGACTAGGGTCTGAGGGTTTCAGGGTTTTAGGATTTATAGTTTTAGGGTTTAGGGGGGAGGGGTTAGGGTTTTAGGCTTTAGGGTGGATATAGGGTATATATTGGGGTTGTATAGGGTTTTGGGGTTAGGGTTTCCTTAAATTAGGGGTTCCTTGGGTGAGAAGGCTCAGGGAGAGAGAAGTTTTGGTAGGGTTTCAAGGTTTAGGGACTACGGTTTCAGGGTTTTTTTATGGTTTTAGTAAAGGGTGTGTTTTAAGGTTTTAGGGTTTAGGGCTATCTGGCGGCAGGGAGAGAAGTTTCAGCTTGAGGGACAAGATACGTATTGGGGTTTAGGGACGAGCGTTGAAGGGTTTCGGGTTTAGGGTTTTACTGTGCGGTTTGGGTGCTTCAGGCCCAGGGTTAAGGGACCAAGGCTGAGTGTTCAGGTTCAGGATAAGGCTTTAGCGTTGAAGGTTCGTGGCTAGTTAGATGTGGGGTGAATAAGTCAGGTTACAAGTCTAGTTCTCCCAGTTATCCCCCCCCATTCCTACTCATGAACAAACAGGAAGAGTTGAGGGACCAGGGTTAATTCAGAAAATCAGGAGCTCACGGATTCGGTTTGTGTAAGGTTTACAGTTGAGGATCAGAATCCCAAAGCTCTAACTAACCTGTAAACCCTAAACCCTAATTCCGACCCTAAACCCTGAGCCCTATTATGCAGGGGTCAGAGCTTCCTGACTCAGGATATCAGTACTCCACCTAAAAAAAGCACACAAACGTACGGACCAACCACCTATGAAGCCCCTGGGCACAAGAAAAGTATTGGGGGCAAGGTGAAAACAAACCCTCTAAGCACTACGACACCACTATGATGCAGGTGCACGGCCAAGAAGAAAGTAGAGGAAGAAAATCAAACGAAAGGTCAACAAGCGCTAAGACAACAGGCTTTTACCTGGTATCTGGTGTGTCTTAGGTAGCCCCCCACCCTGCAATAGTAGCATACTAGAAATACAAGAGGACCCCGAAGAATTCACTATTATACCTTATAGTCACTGTTACTGGGTGGGGGGTCCACCTAAGGTGTGTGCAAGTTCACTCTTGGCATTCGGCACTGCAAGTCCAGCTCCCTTACGCCATTCAGGTTGGGGGTCGTAAGAACGGCTGAAAGACTCTCAGTCCAGCTGCCTCCCGGGAATCTTAGTACTGGATTTAGGATTCAGGGTATGATCCTTTTTGTGGGGGGTAGGAAGTGACTGAACCCCCGCATCTAAATGCTGTGATGTGGCTTCTTCCTTGTAAGGAATGTAAATTCCCGTAGCGAAGTGTTTTTTTGGGATTGTCCGAGGGTTGCAAAATCCAGCTGCAAACCTCTGCCTCAAGGCCCAAAAGAACAACACTGAAAGTGCGGGAAGTATGCTCCGCCATAGCAACCGCAACTCGCCTGAAGAAACAGAAGTAACCCAAAGGGTCCATGTAGGCATATCGTATAGATTATTGTAGGATTTAGAGTTCAGGATCTAGGGTTCAGGGCAGGCATATAGCATATACATCGGGCCCACATTGGGCCCACAGGTTTAGGGTTTAGCGTTTGAGGTTTAGGCAAGGCCCAAGTATAATACACGATATAGATATTGGACCCTTTGGGAAAGCCCAGGCGTATAGTAGGAATCCAAACCCTAAACTTCAGTGCTCACCAGCCCTGGCAAGTAAATTCTAATGTTTAGGGTTTAGGATGTAGAATTTAGGGTTACCGGTTGGGTCCTGCCCCCACCCACTAACAGTCTACAATAGGGGTCATATTCAGGGCTCTATGTATAATCATACGATAGATATCATCCAACAATTAATGAGTGGGGGCCGCACCCAAATCCTAACCACTTCTCTCTAGACATGTGTCGAGTAGTCTTTCTCACCCTGAACAGCCCAAACCTGAAATCCTGAACTCCCAAGCCCACACACCCAAAACAAACATGAAAGCTGGTACAGTCCTTGTTCAACGCACAGAAATCTTCATAACTTCGCAACCGAGATAATGACCAATAACATTTTGAGGTTTCCTTGAGGTTCCCTACACAAGGAACCTAGAACCATAAGATAGGTAGTTATCTAAACCGCTGTACTCGCTTCCTTGGTGGGCTTTCAGGACCTTTCATGCTGGAGGGGTACACTCCCACGTTAAGCCCTGAACCCATGCCCCCCTAATCCTAACAATAAAGCCCTGAGACCTGAATACCCGATTTCCCGGATCACAATGCCCGAACATCTTAAACCCTAGATCCTAGACCCGAAGCCCTATATTCTAAACACTAATGTCAGCCTCACATTAAGAATTCCCCCCGCACTTATAAAATCCCAGCGCTGGAACACAATTACAATTCCCTCCACATTTATAGAATCCACCAAAAGCGTAAATTTCGTCGGGGCAACCATCTTGAAAAAGATTTTAACTAATTCTAAAGAGGCTTGCCAACGTGCATTTCTGCCATTATTATTCCGGGGGTTCTCCCTGGACGGAGATAAATCAATCGAGGGGGGGGGAGAGGGGGAGTGTTATTAATGCGAAGCTAACATTCGACCCTAGATCCTAAACCTACCAGATCATCGAAGATCTGGGAGAAAGCGCGATAGGGGTTCTCCAATGCATTGGGGAGAGAGCGATCCAGTGGAGGCGCGAAGCATCTGCTCTGTCATCTCGGATATCGTCTGTCCGAAGTTGGAGGACTTGTCGTTCACAACATTCTTCCAATCACAGCCCACCTCAAGCAAGGACAGCTGAGACTTGAGGGAGTCCAAAGTTCCGGACTTCTCAGTCGGGGGGAGGACGTACTCTTCTCAGTCGGAGGGAGAACGTACTCTCCTATCTTCTCTCCCCACTTTGCCGCCAAGTTCTTCGCTATCCGGCACATTCTTCGTGTCTTCTCGCCGGAGCTCCCATGACATATGGCATATCAGCGACCTTGGTCGCGATTGGTGTGCCGTTCATGTCACGGGCAGCGACAGTCTTGGCTGCATCACGAGGCGGTAAACCCTACACCCTAAAACCCTAACCCCCTTGCTGGACCCTACACCCTAGACCCCGAATCCCCTTGCTGGAACCTGAATGCTTAGAACCTAATCCCTAAACCCTATTCCCCCTGAATCCCTAAACCCTCTAAATCCTGAACCCTACACCCTAAACTCAAAGCCCCGAACCACCAGGCCCACCAGCCTTGTTCAAAGCCGAAAGCCTTGAAGCAGCGTCCTTTCAATGCCAAAGGGTTTCGGATTTTAGGGTTTAGGGTTTGGGACTTGTGGTTTTAGGGTATGGGCCTTAGAGTTTAGGACAATGCCAAAAGGTTTTGGAATTTAGGGGTCTTAGGGCTTATGATCTAGGGCTTAGGATTAAACTCAATGCCCGAGAGTTTGGGATTTTTGGGTCTAGGGCTTGGGATCTAGGGTTTAGGGTTTTGGATTTGGGGGTCTTAGGGCAGAGGATCTAGGGCTCACGGTTTGGGATTAAATTCAATGCCAAAGAGTTTGGGATTTTGAGGTCTTAGGACTCTGGATCTAGGGCGTAGAGTTTAGGATTAAATCTAAGGTGCTTTGGCTTTTGGATTCTTGGGTCTCAGGGCTTCGGATCCGGGGCTTAGAGTTTAGGATTCAATCTGAGGTGCTTGGGGTTTTGGATTTTTGGGTCTCAGGGCTTAGCATCTAGGGCTTAGGGTTTAGGATTAAATCTAAGGTGCCTAGGGTTGAGGATTTTTGCCTCAGGGCTTAGGATCTCGAGCTTAGGGTTTAGGATTACATCTTGGGTGCTTAGGGTTCAGAGTGAACTTCAGCAGCTTTGCAGAAAGTCTCTAGCCGTGAGTCTTTAGGGGATACATGGGGGCTCTCGAAAATTTAGGGCGAGGGCCCCTCATCTTGGGGAACCTCGACATCAACTCTTTCAGCTACATGGGAATTTTTTCTACATGATTAAGAAAGGAGTGTTTGTGTGTGTCGGTGTCAGCAGAAGATATCGACTAAAATGCTCTTATGGGGCTTAGGACTTAGAATTTAGAGTTTGGGAGTTTACCTAGCAAACATTACCCCGGGAAGAAGGAAGGATCCCTTTTACATGAAAAATAAAGCATCCAGTACCCCAAAAGGTAGAAAGGATCCCTAACATTGATTCAGATTATAACCCTAAACCCGAAACCCCAAACCTAAAACCCTAAACCTCAAACCCTAAAACCTAAGGTTTAGGGCCCAACCCTCCAGGGCTACAGCCCTGAGCTCTGAACCCTGAGACCTGCAATCTGAACCTTGAGCCCTAGCAACTGCGGTTTAAGGTTTAGGGTTTACGGTGTAGGGGTTATACTTATAACCCTTAACCCCCAGCCCCAAACATAAGCCCTAAACCGCGAAACCGAGACCCTAAACACCCTACTTATCCCCATGTATCCCCTATGTTGCCTTGAGAAGAGCCTCCGCTACCTAAACCCTAAACCTGCTACCCCAATGTGACCTCGAGGCTTTGCCCACCGCTGAGGAAGTTGATGCTTTTGATGCCAACAGGGACCACCTCACCAGTTTCAGGGTTCAGGGCTTGGGGTTTATGGGTTTCGGGTTTAGGGTTTGGAGTTTATGGGTTTGGGGTTTAGGGTTTGGGGCTTAGGGTTTGGGGTTCAGGGTTTGGGGTTTAGGGTTTATGGCTGGGGTTTAAAAGTTTAGGGATTAGGGTTTAGGCTGTCGGTGTTTAGGGTATATGTCTCTACTTGGTATGTAAGTACACCCGGAGGGTAGATGGGATTTAGTAAGTATACTTCTCACCCATATAAGTCACATCATAAGCCCAGTTCTCCTTGCTGTTTACGAACTTCCTGAATCCCTCTGACCCACCAACTTAGGGCTCAGGATTCTGGGTTTATGGCTTTCAAGGGATTAGAACTCGGAGCCCTAAGGTCGTAGCCCTAAACCCTAAACCCTAAACCCCTAAAACCCTAAACCCTACTAATATGGCTCCCATATACCCAATGGTTTTCCTAAAACCTTAGGGGTCCAAGGTAGAACCCCTTGAGGTTTGGTGTTCAAAGCTCCGGGTTGGTAATTTGGGTTTGGGGTTTAGGGTTTTGAGGCTTACTGAGGCTGAAGAGGGCTTGTTAGGCCATTCAGATTCAAGGGGGGGGTAGTCCCATGAGAGTATTCTAAGCCGTTTGCCCCCCCTATAAGACTAATCTACCTGGGAGGCTTTTAGGGAACTTCACCTGAGCAAGTAGAATCAAACCCAGCTTTCCACTATATATCCCTACACGCGGTTTAGGGTCTAGGGAAATAGGAACCCCCAAGCCCTCAATCCTAAACTCTGATCCCTAATCTTGGCCTCACATTAAGGACCAGACCCACATGTATAAAATCCCAAGCCGGGACACAATTCGGGACACAAGTATAACATTCCTGGAGAATGCTATCTTTTTTTGGGGGGCAACGATTTCAATAAGACTTTGAATGATTCTAAAACGGTTTTGAAGCCTTCGCATTTGGCATCGTTATTCCGTGGCCCCTCCAGAACCGAAAATGATCAATCGGACCTGGGGGGGCAGGGGGGGGGGGGGGG
>CAJNIZ010046330.1:4266-26634 GCA_905231905.1 Symbiodinium pilosum | reverse complement strand
CGGAACCTTAAATCCTAAGCCCTAAACCCCAAAAAAGCGTAAACCCTAAATTCAAACTAGAGCAACGAAATCCGCCCGTCCCTCTGTGCGTGTTTCCGTGTCACACTTAGAAGGCCTGGAAATGAGCGGTTGAAATTTGTTGTTTCTTTTTGATGGTGCGCCTTTTCTCCAGGTTTAGGGCTTGGGTTTGGGGTTTAGGGCTCAGGGTGTGCGCCTGGGTTTAGGGCTGAGCGTTTTTGGGGTTCAGGGTTTAGAGTCGGTGCAAAAACCCTTGTAACCCTTTATACCCAGATTTATAAACCACTTATCTAGTTCCAAGCCCATCTAAGCACGCCGGGGCTGGGACTCTGCGCCAAGTCATCATGTTAGCCACAGCAATCCTTCAGTTGAAGATCATCATAAAGCGACAACCACAACATTGTCTAGTATTAGTCTATACTAAAGATTGGAAATGAATAGTTCAGGACCACAACCATTAAACCCTAAACCCCAAACCCTAAGTAATCACGATAAGCAATCATTGCAATTCTTCCTGGTGTATAGAGGAGATCTCGTCTAGCCCCAGGCCCCAGAGACAGCTTCAGGGGTTTAGGATGGATGGTAAGCGTTTCAGGGTTTAAGGTTTTGGGTTTTAGGGTTTGGGGGTTAGCCGCGTAGGGTTCGGGGCTTTAGGGTCTCGACCTCAAACGCATGTAAAATGAGTATGATTCTACAATACGAGGGGGGGTCGAGGATATAATTCCTGTGGTATAGGTATGTAAAAGCGGCACAGGATATTTCCAGGCTAACAGGTCCGTTTTAAGGCCAAGCTTTGGAGAGTACATGGAAAGCCAAGTTACCTAAAAGACCTTGATTGTACCCCTCATATTAGCCCCTCCCCGAACCCCCCAAAGACAAATATGTCCCCCAACATTGCGGTTTAGGGTTTAGGGTTTAGGGTACTATATGGGGAGTATTTATCATCGGCACGAGCGGGGGATTCATCATTAGAAGGAGGTGTTTTCAGCGAAGGGCCTGCGATTTTCCAGGTGTCTAAGGCTTGGGGACCATTACGGCTTAGTTGCTTGTAGGATTAACCCCAAACCCTAAACCTTAAACCCTAAACCCTAAACCTTAAACCCTGAACCCTATACCCAAAACCCTAAACCCTAACCTTAAACCCTAAACCTTAAACCCTAAACCTTAAACCCTAAACCCCAAACCCGAGGGTCGACTTACGGGCTTAGTCAAGTTGAGGGGTTTGGGGATAAGGTTTCCAGGAGTTGGGGTCCACGGCCTTAAGGTGGGAACTACCAATAGGGTTTAAGGTTTAGGGTTTAGGGTTTGGGGTTTAGAATTTAGGGTTTAGGGTTTAGCCTTAGAGTGGGAACTAAAAAAGGCTGTGTACAACAGATACGTGGGTTGCTGTTAAGGAACTTATTTAAGTTACTATACTGGGGAATCCCTAGTAATTACTCTATATATATATATCCATTATGGAAACTTATTTTAAGTTCCTTAACAGCAACCTAGATGAGTAGCGGTACTCGGGTGCTTCAACCTGGTAAGGGTAAATTCTTCATAGGAAATACCAACCAAAAGGTGGATATAGTCTTACTCTATATTGCATGGGCACCATAGTATCCTCAAATGACGTAATGACGACTCAGATGCTGCAACAGGTGTTTGGAGGAATTAGTCCCCCAAACCCTAAATCCTAAACCCTAACGCAAAAAAAACAAAACAATCAATCCCCTAAACGCTATGGGATAAACCTTCCGTTTGGTTTTTACACGACCCAGGCTGAGAACAGTACCATGTCTTGGGGTTTAGGGTGGAGGGTTTAGGGTTCAGGGTTTGGGGTTTGCGGTCGAGAGTCATGGGAATTATGCGTATCCTTGAAACTACCCAGCGTGAAATTCTGGCTGTACACTACATCCCAAAACCTGGTACCGTCGTGGCTAGCAACCGCGCAGTTTCAGCACGTCGCACTCGGGAGGCGTAAATGAAAAAAATGAGTTCATGGTGGTTTCGAGCGCATGTCCAAAAAGTGTAGGTGAAAGGAATGAGCCAAATTCACTGGTATTTCCACTATTCCTGCTTGTGATTTGCGCAATGTACTGCGTTTTACAGTGAATTCTGCCGCGAAGCTAAAAAGTACCTCTGCACGAACATGTTTTCACCCCTTAACCAAACAGGCATAGCTGTTGGGAGTTCTTTTGGCTGTATCCCTTGCCGAGCAAAGACCTGGTTGACTGCACTCTTTTTCATACACGCGCGCTGCCGTCTGTGGTACATATGAACCATAGTCTAAACTCCCAGTATCCCACTTCATAACCCCTATATTAGTCCCCGATATGAACCTTTTCAAGGAGTTTAGACCACAGCTCTTATGAGTAAATGTCAGGGTCCCGTGTGGGCTTCGTATTGATCTCAAACCGAAAAGGATCTATGACTAAGGTCCAAACTACCAAGGGCACATGATGACGGCGCCCCCCTGCCCCGAATATTCAGCATCCCTCATACGAGACCCTACAAGTGCAGGGGGACATCTCTAAGATTCCCCTCAACCCTAACCCTGTTTAAGCTTACCATGAAGAGGTTGCCTGGTCTATCCTGTTTCTACGCTGAGTAGGCCCCTTCTTATTCCCAGTTGGCAAGCTGAGGGCTCATACTATTAGGGTTAGGGTTTAGGGCTTAAGGGTTTAGGGCTGGTTGGCCTCATACGAAGAACATATGCTGGGAAGGCGTTGGCACCCTCCATTGCCATACTCTAAGGTAAAAACACTGATGTACAGGGTAATTTAGTTCCCAAATAAAGGCCATTCTGGTCCTATTCCTTAAAAAGCCCAGGGTGAGGTCGCTTTAAATTCCCCAGTCATGCACCCTCTATTTGCCCAGAAAGGCGCGTAACATCTACCTAAACATCTCAAAGGCCCATACAAGCGGTCCATACTTCCAACCTTAGATATGTGAAATATACAATCTGTCATCAAGGCTGTTTCCTGTTGCAGTTCCATCTGAATCATGTGAAAAAATCCTCCTAACGTGGACCCCAAACCCTAAACAGAGCTTCCACTATGGGGACCCTGACATGGACACCTGCCCTCGCGGGGCCGGTAGCATAGGCGGACGCTTCATCTTTACTTCTTTCGCTTTCTCGAATACGAGGGCGTGGACAACCCCCAAAAGACCATGGAACATGTTAGGGTTATATGATATGTAGCTATATCTTTTGGGAATTAGGGTTACAAAAGCCCTCCTCCTATTTCTTGCAGGCCTGGCGCGAGATGATTAGGTATCAGGGTTTGGAGTTTGGCAATTTGTAGTTTCCTTAGAAAGGGGGAACCCAATAAACCCCCAAATACTCTAGTCCTTCTTATAGTGACCCACAAAGGGTACGGCTAATTTTGGGGAACGCCCCTTTGGGCGGAAGGAGCAGCACTTGGTTGACAGGTGTTTTGAGCGGCCTTTATCACAAAATGTTTGCAGGAAAAGCAGGGCGGAGTGGGGTTAAGGGCAACTGGCATTGCTGACTGCAATAGTGCTATAAAGCCCAAGCCTAGACTCCAAACCTTAAACCCTAAACCCTAAACCTTAAACCCTAAACCGTAAACCCTAAACCTTAAACCCACAACCTTAAACCTTAAACCTAAACCCTAAACCGTAAACCCTAAACCCTTAAACCCTAAACCCTAAACCCTGAAAAAACTTTAAGCGGCTTCCGAGGCTACCTCACTTGCCCAGCTCGACGCCGTTAGCCGAGAGAGTTTCGAGGATGGACGCCTCCACTTTTTTTTTGGATTCCCAGGGTTTAAGGTGTAGGGGATTTAAAGGTTTAGGGTTTAGGATTTAAGGTTTTGAGCTTAGGGATTAAGGTTTAAAGATTAGGGTTTAGAGGCTAGGGGTTACGCTTGAGGGTTTAGGGATTAATGATGAGGGTTTATGGTTTCTAGGGCTCCGAGGGTCCAAGGACGGTAGTATATCTTGGGGTCCTCGCGCGTTCAGGGTTCAGGGTTTGAGGTTCTTGCTGTCCTCGTATACCTAGTATGTAGAATATACATCCCTACAAACCTAATTGAGGGCCCATAGCTAGGATCCAGGAAAGAGGTTCTCAAAGTAGGGGCCCATGGTTAGGACCTCGAGTCCACCAGGGTTGTTTGGGATTTAGGGACTTAGGGCTTCTGGGTTCCTGCCAGGGTTTAGAGTTTAGGGTTTGCTGTACGCCTAGCTGCCCCTAAACTCTGAATCCTACCTAACTGCTGAGTTTCCTAAGCACCAGGAACCTAACTAAGGGGTAGTATAGACGGGGGTGGTTAGATAACCCATGTGTTTAGGCTTCATCTGTCACGGACCCTAAACTTCCGAAAAGGTCAAGACACCAACCGGCTGCTAGAAGATCCATTTTGCAGCAGGTACAGCGGCTACTTCAGGTCTCGTTTTGGGTTAGAGCTTCATGAGCGCTACATATCCCTCTCAGCCCTCCAGGAACGATTCCAAGGACTTACTAAGAAGTTCAGGCTAACCCCGGCATATCTATACTTGCACCCTTAATCCCGAAATATCTTGGCGTACAGCTACATGCTAGCCTTGTCTTAGGAGTGCCGCGCACGTCCAAGTACCAACATGTGAAAGCTGAACTAGCCATACCCTGACTGTGGACAGCTATATGACCCCAGCTATTACATAAGTAGCTCTGCTCCATGAATGCCCGAGTTAGCAGCTTGGCGAGCCGAATTCTTAAAACAGGGAACATATGACTACCATATGTATCCTACAACTATTCCTAAATAAGCCCCTAGAATCATTTGTTAATTCCGTCTAATGGTACGTTTATTCTTTCTGGGGTCACCAGAACCCTCCAAAACCCTTTTATTACAAGCAGCAAAACCTAGCACTCTCAAGCCCGGTCGCTTCATCCATCTCGCCCCACTTGCCTCGGATACAGCTGATGTTGATGGAGGGAACTTTGCACAACCTCTGCCCCCCTGAACCTTTGGGAAACCTTAACCCCTGCCGTAATTACCAGGACTGGTGAATTAAGGAAATGCAGGATTTCCCCTCTCAACAATACTTCAAGAACAAGGCAGGCGTTTTGGCCAGGGATGCGGTAGGGACGTGCGATATGGTTAGTTTCATGTTGTCCTATTTTGGTACCCCCTAGATATTAGGTGCCGTAAACAAATCTATAACCAAAGTGGGCCCATAATGTTGAGAATAGCCCGTATGGTAGTGGTGATGACCAGCTCCCTCAGTCTCTGCCAGCCGGGACGCAGCTTGTAGAGTCCACCTCCCTAAAAAGGGGTAACGGGCCGTCAGGGTTTATGGGGTGTAGGGTTTTGGGGTCTAAGGGCTAGGGTTCAGGGTTTAGGGCGCTGCCACCATCCAGTGAATCCCAGTGACAGTTAGAGAATCACTTTTTTCTAGTTGTGTGCCCTGTTACAGGCTGTCATAGGGCTGATTGATAAAGTCCGGGCCACTGGGGCTCGGGGTGTTTAGGGCTCCAGGGTTTGTACCCTAAAACCTTAATCCTAAACTCTAAGCCCTAAATCCTAAATCCTAAGCCCCATACCCTCAACCCTAAACCCTCAGCCTCCTTCTCGACCTTCTCCGGCTCCCAGTCCTGCCATGACTGCTTCCACGACGCTGCGCCGTCAGCCTTGGGCAGCTGCCACTCAACGCCCTGAGACTGATCTTCCCACCACACTGTCCTGTCGTCCTCCTTCTCCCAAGTCTCTAGGAGCTTGTCTTCGGGCACCCAATTGTCCCAATTCTCGGGTGGCGCCTCCTCGGCGTCCTCAACTCCCCACCACACGGTTTGGGACCCCATGGTCGTATGCACATACTTACCATACAGGGGCTAAACTAGGTGTGAAGTAAGGTTTAGAGAGGTATACATGGACGCCAGGCAAAAGATACGATACCACGGGTTCCACAATTTGTGGCTCCTAGGAGCCCACAGGATACTACCCTAAGGCCTACGCCCGCTTTTGACGTGCTGTTGATCAGCGGATCTAGGACCCATCCCACCCTAAACCCTAAACCCTAAGCCCTAAACCCAAGACCTCTTAAAGATGACGGTCTGGGCTTTGGGGCTAGGGTTTGGATCCCACTGTATTGATACAGCGTCCCATGCCTTTTTGCAGCAAACCCTCAAGTTATATGGGGGATTACATAGGGAACCCCAGTATCCATTTAATTGCCAATTTTCTGCTTGGTTTGTTTCTGCTGATTGAGCCCAATATCCCCATAAGATCACTTCATACACTACAACTCTTAATCCCTATATATCCCCTGTAGAGGAACCTATCCCTACTCAAGGGGTTTCAAGCTTGTGTTAAACTAAGTTGCGTAGGATTGATTTGATTCTACTTCTTGGATGTACTATCACCCTTAACCCTAGACTCCAAACACAAATCCCTAAACCCTAAGCTCTAAATCCTGAAACCTTAACCACAAAACCTAATTCCCGGGTTTCAGGCTTAAAGTGCCTAGCTTGACCTCAACCGTAAGCCCGAAACCCTCAAGCCCAGATAACTACAAATTAGGGTTTCGGGTTTAGGATCAGGGCTGTAGGATTTAGGGATTAGGGTTTAGGATTTTGTACAAAGCGAAAAATAAGTAAGGAATGTTCCCTGAGCCTTTTACAATTTGTGTAAACCCGCAACCCTAAGCCACAAACCCTCAACCCTAAAGAAACCCGACCCTAAAACGCCTAAAACCTAGTCCCCTTCCCTAAACCCTCATCCATAGACCGCGAAAATCGCAAACCGTGTACTGAAGTGTGTACCCTTAATGTTTGTAAACCTAGGTTTTGGGTCCCAAATACCTGCATTAAGGGCCATATCCCATGGTTTAGGGACCCAAACCCAAGGGCACAAACCCTAAGGGTACCAAGGAAAACTCCCGTAAATTAAAGCAAGTTGCATAGGATCTGCCTTACTTGGGACGCTCGACCCGGATCACTCCAAACCGGTAACCTCAGTTGGGGTAGAGTCTGGGGTTGTGGGTGGGTCTAGGATTGTCCTGAAGGTTTTTGAGGGGCGTGGGACTTTCTAGAGGGTTTTAGGGTTTCGGATTTTTAGGGTATGAGGTTTAGGGCGTTTAGCGTCTATGGGCTTCAGGCTTTCAGGGTCTAAGGTTTAGGGATTTTGCAATTTAGGGTTTTAGGGCTTATTGTTTAGGGCTTTTAGGGTTTAAGGTTGAGGGTTTTAGGGCGTCGGGTCGCGGACTAATTGATAAATGGGTGGTTGTCAGAATGTTGGTCCCTTTTTGGATCCCTATTGTAAGACGGCACCTAATATTTAGGGTACCCAAAAAAGGGACCACAATTTTGACAACCACCCACATGTGTATTAAGTGTCTGGGGCTTAGGGCTGAGGAGCTTCTAAAGGAGGATTAATCCTAAGGACCCCACGGATAACACGGGAGTATGAGGGAAATATGATCTATAGTCTAAACTCCTTGTATCCCCCTTAATAGACCCTATAATACTCCCTTATATTAATCCCCTATATAACCCCCTTTCAAGGAGTCTAGACTATAACTCATATAGTGTCGCCTCTTAGGGATTCTATAGGGTAGGGTTTAGGGTTTAGGGTTTAGGGTCTGAGAAAGTTCCATGCAAAAGTCGGACATAGCTTGTTGGTTTCAGCTAGGAGGGCTCTTAATAAGAGCTGTTGTAGCTTATTGGGGGGGTGGGAGGACTACCACGTATTATGGAGATACATGAATGGAATTTGGCAGCCTTATGAATGATGAAAAAAAAGGAAATCGTGCACCACCCTGACCATGTATAATACCATAAAGACTACAGCAGCTTGGGTATTCTAAATAGTTCCGGATTCTCCTCCATTCACAGCAGGGGGTCAGGCTTGAGACTTCATGATGCAGGAAGCTGCATAATCTTTCTGCAGCTATGGTGCCCCCCAGCTAACATTGAAACCCAGCTCTCCTAATATTCAATAATTCTGCCCGATATATCATCGCATACCGTGAAGAAAATATCTAATATTTGGGGCTGGGTGGGGTGTCTAGTATCAGGGGAAAGGGATTGCCACGAATGTAAAGGTCTCTCGCTTCCCCGCTTCGCTAAATCCGAAGTCTTCCATGCGTGAAACCATGGGTGGGCCGATTCTCTTGTTTTCCCTAGAAACACGTTTATAAGGTCCCCTAAATCCCCCCAAATCCTGAAAGCTTCGACCCCGAACCCCAGGAGGAATGCTATGAGTATGTCTCAACACTCCAACCATCGAGCCGCACTCTGCGCTAACAAGCAGGAGCTCTTATTGCGGGGAAAGACGTGTTATTAAGCGGTGTTAAACATTCTACGAACAGTCTGAACCACGCATCATATGTATGTCTATATATATATATACATGTATGTGTGTGTGTATGTATGTATGTATGTATGTATGCATGCCCATACTGTAGATGTATCAAAATACAAAAGGCTGTGGGACGTTTCGTGGCGGCAGCTTGGGGGTTTGTCGCTACCTCCATCAAGCTATATGTTTCGTGATCCCTCCACCCATGCGCAGTGGCCACAGGAGAGAAAGGTGCTTATACCAAAGCCCATGTAGACCTACAGGAAGATGAGAGAAGAATAGAACATCTCATTCTCAAGGTTATCAGGCTGTGTGGACCTAATTGCAGAGTTCCCGCGCCAAACAAAGAGAACTGTTTAATTGTGGAAGGGCTGTAGAGCGAGCTAAACCATTGGAGTATATTGGGGTAATAGTAGGGATAATGGACAATAAAATGGAAACTACCTTCATGGGGCTATATGGGAAACTGCCATATCGTATGTTTGCATGTTTACTTGCTTGAACCCTTCGAATGATCCCTTAATACCCTAAACCCTCAATGCTAAGCTGCTAAACTAACCCTGCAATACCCAGCCCCAAGTTCCGGAAAATTTGCTGCCGCATTTCTCCGAGTTACGGCCCCTTCATACATAGGAAATAAATCCGATCACGATATGAAGTACAGTCAATATATTCATCTAGCTCATGGACACGTGACATGGCGTCCTGTTAGCGAGTGTATTAGCGACTATACTGAGTTACCGAAAGAAACCGCTGTCCACCTTGAATGATCTCCTAGCAAGACTAATATCAACAGTATCTCATCTCTTCCATACTACAACGGCTGTAAAGCCAGACCAACGATTTACATTCTCGTCTGCTCTGGCCTATATTTCCCTAGGCCCTGAACCCTAAACCCTAAACCCAAACCCTAAACCCCAAACCCCAAACCCTTAACCCTAACAACAACACAATTTGGCCAGCCCTGCTGCAACCTTGTGCCCCCACCCAGTAACAGTCTATATTAGGGGTACTATTGAGGGCTACATATAACCACCATATGGTAGTTTCCCAAAACAAGGAGACCCTAATATAAACCCCAAAACACTATAATCCTTGTTATTGGGACCCTGAAAAGGTACCCTTAATTTTGGGAAACCCCCATATCATATCTATTATCCAACTGTTNNGGGGGGGGGGCAGTACCCAACTGCAACCAAGTGTCTCCTTAATTTTTTGTCCACTCCTAGGCTGTTCAACGAACTCGATGCAGGGTTTTGGGATTAGGGTTTAGGGTTTAGGGATTAAGGTTTAGGGATTAGGGATTAATTAGGGTTTAGGGATTAGGGTTTGGGGTTTAGGGATTAGGGTTCAGGGATTAGGATTTAGGAGTAGGATTTAAGGTTTAAGATGCCAGGAGTTCAAAAGTAGATAGCAGAATGATCCCGAACCAAGAATCTATGGGCGGTTATCAAAATTATGGTGCCTTTTTGGGTCCCTATTATAATACGGCACCGAATATTTAGGGCACTCAAAAGGGGACCATAATTTTGACAACCACTCACATGGGTGTCGGATAAGCTTGTGCAAAGCAAACCGTTTAATGTTTTCGGGCCTTCGGCTCAGGATTCGCGGTCAGAAGCTGTATAGAATAATGCCCTGAAAGGCAGTGTTGGAGGTTTTTGGGCCACTGTTTTGCTTACCTTGCGGTCCATGAATGCTGGGGTCAATCCTCAATAACAAGGGGGGTTCAATTCCACCAACCCCTAAAATCAGGAACTTATTGTAGTTATATACTAGACTATGCTAGTTCCAGGGTCCTGAACATAGCAGCTTGGGTAACTGAACCCCCGTCCTTACTCTAAAACATCCCTAGATAAGCTCTACAACGCCTAATTTTGCATCTTATTTTCCATCTGATTTTCTATTATTGGGAGGTAGTATCCCGAAATGCCGAATTAGGACCTTGAAGGGGTATAGGGATATACCGGGCTCGGCAGTTTGGGGTTTAAGGATTATGGGGCTGAGTTCGAATACTTCCCTAGCTACGAGGTACTTGGAGTCATGCAGGCTTGCTAAAAACACACCGTAGTGACGCAGAAGGTCTAAGATCAAAAAGCACTTCCTGGACCCAAAGTACATAGAATCATGGCCGTTTAAAGACACAAGTTCCTAAGGGTACCCTTTTCCTAATGTTCAGCTTTAATATGGACACCCCAAAATAAAAATTGGAAAAGTGTACTACTGGGGAACCTAAACTCTAAACCCTATATAATCCATTGTAGTAGTTTCCATTTTCTTTTCCATTATCCTAATATAACCCCTAAATAACCTTATATAAGGAGTTCCGGACCATCATTTCACCTTCTTCTGGGGTTCTAGGAATCCTGGGAGCCTATAGCCCCCCTTAAGTAGATAGAATATGCGGTATATGGGGATCTTATTATAATATACCCAAAGCCATATTCTATCTACGTAAGGGGAACTATAACTACTTAGAATACCTAAGCTACGAGGAGGCGTCCTCCACACAGGACAGCAGAAGCGCAAACGGGCTGTCTCAGAAGACTGTAGGGATGACTCATGCGGTTTAGGGCTTAGGGTTTCAGGTTTAGGGCTTAGGGGTGTGTGGGGTCTGTATAGTCGACAGGAGGACTTGACAAGGGTGGGGCCTATAAATGAAGCCAGCTGAAAGAGACAAGAAAGTTAGAGAACCCGATTTCGCCGATTTCTTCCCAACATGTATGCTAATGTGGTCATGACTCGATGATGTTAGGCGTACCCTGTTCAGGATCGAGGTCTATGCTGCTGTATGCTGGAATTTCTCAAGCTCTGACAGGGTGACCATGGCTTGGCTATTGAAGGGGGGAGGGTTTAGGGTTTGGGGTTTAGGGATTAAGGTCGAGGGTTTAGGCATTAGGGTTTAGGGATTAAGGTTTAGGGATAGGGGGGTTAGGGTTTAGGGTTGTAAGGTTCAGGGTGGTCCTCAGACCTTCTCTCGCAATGTCATTATGATAAGAGGTGGGAGAAATGCTCGGAGGGAATTGGCTAATAAACCGCACAATCTAAAACACCTGCAAATTCCCCTATACCCAAAACCTTTAACCCTAAACTAGTAGATTCCATTTTCCTTTTCCAGTATCCCTATATAACTCCCTATAAGCCCCTTTAAAGAGTCTATATAATCCCTACAAACCCCTTTAAAGGGCCTATGAAACCCTAGAAACTCCTTTCAAGGGCCTATAAAACTCTATAACCCTAAACTCTAAAGCTCGTGGCACTGCAGAGGTAAGGCTGCAGGCTCAACACCAACCTTGACAGCTTTAACACACATGTGGTTGTCAAAATTATGGTCCCAGGGTTTAGGGTTTAGGGCTTCTTGGAGGCCCATGGGACTTCGTAACTACTTCAAACTGAACTTATCACCCTACTTAGAATTTCCCTAAATCGGCTTGTAAGGGTTACCCTTATTATAAGTAGGGTTATAATTCCAGTTATAAGTACTTACTAAGTCCCATGGGCCTCCAAGTTTTTGGGTACCTACATATTAGGTGCCGTACAAACAAAGGGATCCAAAAAGGGACCATAATTTTGACAAACACCCACATGTGTTGATTCGTTGTGCGGTCTAGGGTTCAGTGTTTAAGAATTGTGGTTTAGGGTCTTAGGGGTTTAGACTGTAGGTTTTAGGGTCTAGGAGTCTAGGGTTTAGGGTGCAGGGTTTAGGGTCCCCTTAACAGAGCCCCCTCTCCCCCATAGTGAAAGACGCATCCAGCATAGCACAGCCTTAGATTAGATGGGAATCTTTCTTGCTGTGTGGGCATTCTCTTTCGAGATGGACCATCTTTGATAAACAACACTTTGCGGGCAGGCCGGGTGAGGTCGCCATAAACTGGCCACATGGGAGCTTCTCAACAATGGGGCCTTTAGGAACCCTAGGAATATGTCAGGGCTTTAAGGGGATTATGGGTCCCCCGTTGAGGATTATGTTGGGAATGCACTGAGAAACTTCCAGATTATTGGGGAGAGGGGAATATAAGCTTCAGCCAAGATTCTTCTCCTGCATGATCTGCCTAGGCAAGCAGCGTGAACTAAGCGGGTCTATATTGCATTTACATTGGGTACTGCCCCCCCTCAGTAACAGGTACTGCCCCCCCTCAGTAACAGCTGGATGATAATCATAATATTGGTTTATATAGCCCATAATAGGACCCCTAATATAGACTGTTACTGGGTGGGGGCAGTACCCAACATTAACACTTCAGAGCTGAGGGAGCAGAGCAGCTTTTTATAACTCTATGGGTCTTTACATTGCCCAGAGACTCTCCCTAACAAAGAGGTAGCTTCAGCGGGAAATGAAGATACAGACCCCAAATGTCTTAAAGGCTATCGCACACCGTACGTAAGTAGAATATGGAGTTCCCCGACATCATAACTAAATCCTAAAACCCTAAACCCCTACCCAGCCGCTAGACCCTGAACAGACTTCAGGAGATTAGGGTGTAGGGTTCAGGGTTTGGGGTACAGGTATAGGGTTTAGGGTTGTGTTGAGGGTATAGGTATAGGGATTAGGGTGTAGGGTTTAGGGTTAGGGGTCTAGGGTGTAAGGTTTAGGATGTAGGGTTCAGGGTTTGGGGTAAAGGTATAGGTGGGTTCAGGGTTTGGGGTACAGGTATAGGGTTTAGGGTATACTTGGGGGGCCATGGGACTTAGTCGTTTAGGATGATTATAAGTAGGGTTACAAGCCCAAATATAGGTAGTTACTTAGTCCCATAGACCTCCAAGTAGGGTTTGCGGTCTAGGGTGTAAGGTCTGGTGTTTTAGGGGTAGCCCTTCACCATATTCCCTTACCCCTAAACCATAAACTGCCTGTATGGAGTCAAAAAGGGATATACATGATTTTCATTTTGCTTTATGAACCCCTAAGTATGTATATATACATATATATACACACATATTTGTATATATACAACCTTAAACAAAACCCAAGAATCCCTACAGCGTTTATGAACCCCTCTATATACGTATATGTATTCCTACATAGCCATTGTAGATCTGCTTGAAAGCCACTACCATCTGTTGTCTAATGCAAACATCTCCCAGTGGCTTAGCTTTGCATGGACAAGTCGCATCTTTGGGAAAAGTAGGTACCTTAATAAATTATCAACACTGTTGTCCCTTAAGGGGTGGTTTCAGGGGATATATAGGTTGTAGGAGTTTGGGTCTAGGAACAATGGAGAATCACATGGCAAAGGGTTCCACATTGAGCGTTATCGTACTTTGGGGGCTCTATGAAAACTCCAGATTTGGGACAGCCTCCCCCAAATTGCTGGAACTATTAAGCTAACGTAATACGGACATGTAGTAAATAACGTGCATCTTCATTATGGAATCTTCTGTTAAGCTTTTCAAATATGATATTTAGTAACCTGCGAACACACCAGGCCCCATTTGTAGTAAAACCTGGGTGTAAGAAAGCCAGCACCCAAAAGAGGGCCACAGAAGGCTACTGCAGACCCCAGAACTCTAATCCGTGCCCTTGATTAATAAAACAACCCTGATGTAAAGCAAGCTTTTTGGGAATTCTCTCG
Organism: Symbiodinium pilosum; assembly: GCA_905231905.1. Classification (NCBI taxonomy): domain Eukaryota; class Dinophyceae; order Suessiales; family Symbiodiniaceae; genus Symbiodinium; species Symbiodinium pilosum. The sequence continues at coordinate 12,758 of CAJNIZ010046330.1, read as the reverse complement.
TATTGAAGATAAGGTGAAAGGCTGAGGCAGTTTTGGGCTCCAAAAAGCCGTAGATTTCAGGCAAATTACTCGCCGACCGTTCAAATTCACTTAAAAACCTACTTCGCCACTATGCACTCAAAACCCAGTAGAATCTATTTTGAATCATTAAAATTGTCTGGGATCCCTACAATGGTGGGTCGAAGATGTTAATCTAAGGGCGGGGTCGGCGGCCTAGCTCGTCAAAAGCAAGGATCAAACCCTGAATGCGGAACCCTAAACCCTGAACGCCCAAGCCTTACCTGGACCCCCCAAAATAGGCAAAATAATAACCCAAAAACCCGAAATATAGCCAAAAAGCCTATTTTTCTAGATAATTTTGGGGTTCAGGTAGACCTTGACTCATAAAATGACAGCAAACAAACTCTAGACCTATTGGTGCAATCTGAGCTGCAGGGACAGGACTAAAATGTCAAAGGCGCGATACTTGTGCGCCTGCGCTGGTTTTGGGGTTTTAGGGTTTAGGGATTTAGGGTTGAGGGTTTAGGGATTTAGGGTTGAGGGTTTGGGGTTTATATTCCCCCTTAAGTAGATAGAATATGGCTTCGGGTATATTATGATAAGATCCCCATATACCCCATATTCTGTCTAAAGGGGGACTATAGGGATGACGTGGGAACTAGCTAAATGGCTTGTAGCCATGACCACACGCCCATATGAGCCACTGTCTAAACTCCTAATATCCCCCTTAATAACCCCTATAGTAGGCTCCTATAGAATCCCTATATAACCCCCCTTTTAAGGAGTTTAGACTCTAGCCCATGTAACCCGCTATAACAACATCTACTAACCATCTAGCCGGAGCGGACTGCTAGTAGGGGCATTGAACAAACGGGTGGTCCCTTTTTTGGGAGTCCCCGTGGCAATGATTATCGTCTGTTAGGGGCTATATTGGGGTCTAGTTATGGAAACTACCAAGATGAGTCCAACGCAGTGGAGGGCAAGTATGTGCTCCTAGCCTGTTAAGAGCTCCTCCACAAACCCAAATTAGAGGCTCAGGGGGGCTCGGCCTGTAGGTTCATAGTTGGGGTACATGCTGTTATGGCATGGCTGTTAAGGGTGGCATGTATACCAAATCCCGCGACCCTTCAAGTATTCCCTGAAGCTATGCTGCTTGGGGCTAACAGTCTACAAGTCCTACACACATAGAACCCTAAACAGGTAGGTGTGAACATCATTTTCAATCCCGAAGCCTACAGTCTACACCTGAAACCCTACACCGCAACACGCTCCATGCACGCTACATCTAACACAGGCTTGTACCTGCCTACTTACAACTTCTTCGAAACACTCATGGTATCTGTGCTGGTTAGTTGCCTAGAAGAGACTAGAGGTTGCAACCTGCTTCAACTTGAGTGGCTTCTTCCCACTAATCTCTCTCGCTTAAACCCTAAACCCTAAACCCTAAACCCTAAACCCTACACCCTACACCCTAAACCCTAAACCCTAAACCCTGAACCCTACACCCGAAACCCTCTCTCTCTCTCTCTCTCCTCTTCTGCTTACTCATCCTCCTCTTCTATAGGCCTCACCCTCTCCTTGTAGGCTTTCTTCTCTTCTCCACTGCTTAGGGTTTAGGATGAGGATTGCAAGTATAGGGGCCCCTGGCCTCTTGCAGGATCATCTCGGTAGTTTTCCACCAGGATGAGAAGTTCCTTGGCTTGTTGTAGGGTTTAAGAGAGGACCCAAGACCCTAAACCCCAACCTCTGAACCCCCAAACCCTGCAATCTGAACCCTAACAAAACTGAATCATGGAAATATGACGAAAGAAGGGACACAAATCCCAAGCTCTAAACTACGGCTAAACTGCGGTCATCCGCACCTAAACCCCAAGGGCTAAGGGTTGGGATTAAGGTTGCAGGTTAGGAGTTTAGGGTTTAGGGTTGAGTTTAGGGTTTGGTAGGGCTTAGACTTAGGCTACTAAGCCCATCTCCCAAGGTTGCTTTGACTTCCTGCTATGGGAGGCCGCTAGTCCTACCTGGACTTTCAAAGTTTGTAGAAACACGTTGTAGGGTTCAGGGCTGAGGGTTTAGAATACTGGCATTTTTGTACATTGTAGCAGGTCCTGGGCCATAATTTGCTCACTTTTGAGGCTCGCAGGCAGTTGGCTAGAGCTCAGGCAGGGAAAGCAGAGGGTGATTTAGGGTTTCCATCTTGCACGTATGGCAAAGTTAAAAGTTAGGGTTCAGGTGCTTGTGACGAAGGGGGATTCCGGGAGTCCGTTCAGGGTCTCGGGATGAGGGTACCCTACTCTGATGGGTGTTGGAGCAAGCCCCATAGACCCCCCAAAATACTACACTCCTGGTTATGGGGACCCCCAAAAACCTCAGGGATCCTCATCAATTGAATTGTGTACGTAGGTCCCTGAACCCGCCAGTACGCCCAGGGTCCTTGAAGCAGTCTCTAAACTGCAAGAATAACAATAATACTGTAGCAATCATAGGAACAATCATAGTAAGAATATTGGTAATGCTGATAGTCACCATAGTAAGGTTAGTACCAGCACTGTAGAGCTACTGCAATCCTACGGCCTCCTCACTCAAACCTATCTTCTCGCAAGCTAAAATGGAAGCAGGGCAGTTTTTTGTTCGTATCCGTGCTGATGGTACCATTGAAAGTTTCTGCGTGAGCGGATTCGCCTCTGGGTCCGGCTATACCTCACGGCTGTCCAGCAAAATCCAGGACACAACTGACCAGTTGAGACCGAAGATCTCCATGAGCTCTTTGTGGTCATTCTGTGCGGGACTTGGATCTGTTTTCCCACTACTGCCAACGCAGCAGACGATTCTTTTCCCATCTTGAGCAGTTTGCAAGTCGAGAATCGAATTATCATCGAAGCATGAAGCAATAACAAACATACACTCAGCCTGGCCCAACAGAGATGCACACGCTGAAGCCACATCCTAGGGTTTAGGATTAAAGGTTATATAGGGGGTTCTATAGGGGAGTAGTATAGGGGTTACTAAGCGGGATACTAGGTGTTTAGACTATAGCTCGCATGGATCCTAGGATTTAGGGTTTAGGGTACCCTTTCCGGAGGACAGGATGTTGCACAGGGCTATGTTGGGAGGTTCCATGGCTGAAACCCTGGAAAGGGCCACATCAATGAGAGCAGCGCTCTCAAAAGACAACTTCTCAGGCTCGTCGTTCAGGGTTGAGGCTAGGGTCCCCAGTAACGCATTGATAATTAGGTACCCTGTTTCCTACTGTTCAGCTTTAATAAGGAGACCACCAAATAAAAAGGGTAAAAGGGTACTACTAGGGTACCTAGGAGGTGTTTTGTGTTTCAGGGGGTTCCAGCCTTTGTGTCTTGCATCCTCGCCGCTGAACCATGCACACTGAGAAGAAATCCTGAATCCGAATTCTGCATCCCTTTGCCCTACACTTCCGTCAAAGGCACAGATCCTCAAGGTCTCAATCTTAGCCCACTGGTGGTGCTATTAGAGGGTATGCATGTATGTATAAATAGGCAGGCAAAACAAGTACTGATCAAGTTCAGCTACTTCAGTTTCAGCACCAACGATGCACCGGCACCACAAGCCTAAAATCCCAAACAACGAAGGCTAGGCCTGAAATCCTATTAGACCTGGACCCCAATCCCGCCCTAACCCCCGACCCGGCACCCTTGAATCCTAACCGCCAACCACCCAAAATCCTAACCCTAAGCCCTAAACCCTCAATGTCAACCCCCCAAGCCCTAAACCCTGAACCCCTAAACCTTAAACTTCAAAATCCTAAACCCTTATACCCGATACAAACCCCGAATCCTCCTCAAGTGAGCTATAGGCTAAAATCGCAGTATCCGCCGTAATAACCCCTAGAATCAATACCATCCCCTACATAACCCGCATATCAGCAGTTTAGACCATAGCCTGGGTTCCAGTGGTAAACCCTAAATAATGAGGGTACCCTTTTCCCTACTGTTCTGTTTTAATAAGGAGCCCCCCAAACAAAAAGGGTAAAAGGGTACTACCGGGGTACCTAGTAGCTCAAGTCAGCCAGGGCACCATCCGCCGAAAAGGAAACCCCAGTCGGAGCTTCGCGTGCGCGGGAAGAGGTAAACCTGGAGTGGGTTTAATTAGGGTTTAGGGGGGTAGCGGGGGTTTAGGGTTTAGGGTTTAGGGTTAGGGTTTATGATGTAGGGTTGAGGGGTAGGGGTTTTGGGTATGAGGCATAGAGGCTCAGTGCTCACTTTAAGTTTTTCAATGGGACATGAGAGCCCAAATGCTACAATCTAGATGGTTTTTGGTAACTGCTATAGCTCCCCTGGATGCTTGGGTAGGGAAGGGGGACTTGTGATTCGGTTTGGGGCTTCGGGTTTCGGGTTAAGGGCGTAGGGTTTCGGGTTAAGGATTTAGGGTTAGAGCTTAAGGTTTTCTACCTAAGTCCCGTGAGCCTTCAAGCCTAGAAGGATTCTAACTCGTGGTCCCGCAAACTGGACAGCAAAGATTTACACTCAGCAAATTTGTTTGGAAGCCTATACACACTATATACACAAATGAAAAAACATAATGATACCCTGCTTCAGTCATTCCCACAAAATCCTCTAGAAATTCAGTCTCCATTACATGTTCCTTGTTCTTGTCAATTTGACTCTCAATTTTTACCACCACCCTAAACCAAAAACTCTAAACCCTATTACAACCCCAAATGCGACTACTAAGCAGAACGAACCTGAAACTCTCCTGTGGGCAAAGGACGCCACGCAAATCTTGTACACTTTATGACTTAAGATAGGGACATAAAAAGGCCATGTTAAGGGTTCAGGGCTATATATAGGCTATATGTGCTATAGTCTAAACTCCTAGTATCCCCCTTAATAACCCCTATATTACTCCTCTATATAACCTCCTTTAAGGAGTTTAGACTACATGCCCTTATGGGGTTTAATATTCAGGGCTTTCTGGTGTCCAGTTGCAAGGTGGGTGCCCTTACGTAAGGCTTATATCAGACTTGTATGGGGATACTGGGAGGTACATTTGGGTTCTGCAAGGTTTACATGTGGAAGCTGCCAACCTGGAATGTTTCTATAGCATGAAGCTACGACACCCGAAATGAAGAAACATTCTGCAGCCTATACAAGACCAAAGCTACCTATCACAATCAAATTCGAAACCAGCAGCCGAGGGAACAAATACAACTGCAAAAGGCCAGTAAAGTCGAGCCACGAGAAAGTAGCTGATCAAGTGCCATGCCTGCGCAGCAACACGCTTCGAGCACCCTAAATCGAAAACCCTAAACCCTAAACCGTAAATCCGAAACCATAAATCCTAAGCCCCTAAACCCTAAACCCTCAACCCTACACCCCTAAACCTTAAACCCTAAACCCTTTCAAAGCGGTCCCCACTTTGCTCCAAGGTGGCCGACCGAGGGCTGAGACAGCTCTACTTGGAGGCCCAGGGGACAGGGTTTAGGGTTCAGGGTCCATGGGACTTAGTAACTACTTATATAACTGGGGTTATAACCCTACATATAATTGGGGGGTAACCCTTATAAGCCCATTTAGGGAAGTCATAAGTAGGGTTATAAGCCAGGTCATAAGGAGTTACTAAGTCCCATGGGCCTCCAAGTAACCCTAGGGCTTTGGGCTCATTTGCAGTTTCCCCTGGGATGGGGTAAGCGCAACAAAACATGCCTAAACCCTAAACCCTATATCCTAAGTCCTAAACCCGAAACCCTAAACCCCAATTCCTAAACCCTAAACCACCCGAGTAGGCCCTAAGATGGCGAAGACGTTATGATTCTTCTGGCTGGGAACGCAACAAGCGGCCTAAACCCTAAACCCTCAGTACCTAAACCCTAGATATCCTAAACCGTAAATACTAAACCCTATAAACCCTAAACCCTAAGCACCCTCAACCGTTGAGATATTCTAAGCCCTAAATCCTTAACCCTAAATTGTTCTATTCCCTAAATCCTAAACCCCAAAAATTTTCGATTCCCCACATCCTAAACCCTAAACTGTCCTATTCCCTAAACCCTAATTTTTTCTATTCGCCTAAATCCTAAACCCATTTTTTCTATTCCCTAAATCCTAAACCCTAAGTTTTTCTGTTCCCTAAATCCTACACCCTAAACTACGGTACCCTAGACCGAGACTGTGCCGTCTACCAGATGTTGATTACGTCTGCCATCCTCCCTCTCTCCACCCTGTTACATGTGCCCAGAAATAAGTATACCTGAAGCGACTTAACAACCATGATGTGGGTTTAGGGTTCAGGGTTAGGGATTAGGGTCTGGGGTTAAGGGTTTAAGATGTAGGGTTTAGAATATCTAGCGCTTAGGGTGGAATCTTGAAGAAACTTTGGTCTGGTCTTAGGCTGGAAACCTAAATCCTTATCATCCCAGCTTTTCCACTTCATGTTCCATCTGCTTTTCCATTCGATGTGCCGTTATGCGAGCTATCTATATGAGTAGCGTTGTTTTTGGTGGTTAAACCTAGTAAGATTATATTCCTTATATAACATAGTATACCCCAAAAGGAGGATATAATCTTACTCTATAATGGGTAGCATAATATCCCCAAATAAAATACTACTCATATAACCTACACCCTTGGGGGTTCGGCTTCAGGGCTTAAGGTTTAGCGTGCCAAGCCTGCTTTGAGATTGGACCTGGTGTTCTCGGTGACAAGAAGGGTCAGGCTGGGTTTTGGGTTTACCAAGTCTACTGTGAACGCCTGAATGAGTATAAATGTTATCAACGGATTTTCATTTGGGGGGTGCAGTTCGCGACGAAAGGCAGACAGCGCTCGCAAAAGCCTAAAACAGCCTGGCATCAGACCATTCTCTTGTGCCTGTGAGAACCCCTAAGCTCTTCCCCCAGGCTCTAAGCCCTGAACTCCACAAACAAAAAGCTGACATGTTGAAACCTGGAGGAGTTGTCTTGTGTTTCCTTGTTACCAGTCTAATCTTCCCGCATTCGAACTTCCACTGTAACCCCAACCCTTTGTCGAGCGAAGAGCTCAGCGCTGCCCTCACACTGCGATCAATCCTCGTCCGAGTATATAGGTAGGCATCGTACACGGCCGGGAGCCATCACCGCAAAGTCCTAGGAGACATCGGCATATTCACGATCCAGCTTGAAGCTTGTCGACCTCAGAGTCCGGCATGTCCTGGATCTTTCGCATCTCCGGGGGAGGAGTCAATACAATGTTGTCCTTCTCCGTCCTGATCCATCTGTGCGCTGGATTTAAATCGAGACCTCAAGCCCTAAACTTTAACCCTAAACCCTTAGCCCTCAAACCCTAAATCCTAGGCCCTGGACTTCAACCCTGGAACTCCAAGCCCCCAGCATTGAGACAAAAAGAAGAGTCACATGCTCCGAAGCGAGATACGGTGGGTGCAGGAAGTCTTTCCACCGCTTGGCTTAGCCCACACGACCCTAGGAAGACAAAAGGCTCGGTCTGGTCTGCACCAGCCACCCCCTACTGTGAGTTGGTGGCTGCTAAACATGGTGAACGGGAAGTTGACGGGGCGGGGTGAGGAAGGAAGCGCAACGAAGACCGAGAGGAAGACAAAAGCATCCCTTTTACAATAAATATGTCGAATTGCATGCACCAAAAAGCATAAAAAGAACCCTAACCATTGATCCAGTTAGGAACCCTAGAATAAATCTGTAATACCCATATCAATACCCTTTCGAGGTCTGTCTGAGCTATGCTTTACCATAACTCTGCTCGAAATCCTTTTTAAACTCCGCACTTTCAACCCTGCAGCTGTAGTATGTGACTCCGGGAGTTCAGTGAACTCAAGGACGACTTCACAAGACTTCCTTTCAAGAGTCGTCCCCAATCCTTTACACCCTAGCCCTACCCTAATTTCAACCCAAATGGTTACACCCGCATTATCATCCTATTCAGAGCAACCTACACCCTTCAAAACGGTAACGTTACCCTCTCGGGGCTTGGGTATCGAAAACCCCATGTTATTTTGGGGGCCCTGATGACGGTCCTAGCCAACAAACCATGCAAGACCCAGAAAGGAACCACATTGCAGTGTTTAGGGTTTAGGGCCTAGGGTTTTTGGGTACGGATCCGGCGTAGGTGCGTACCGTGGCTTCTGCGGCTTAACCTCTGAGTACATGCTTCTATCTGTCTGTCAATCTCTGAGCCTATGCTTCCGCAGGCCCCGAGGAAACTTCTCGAATCAATGGTTGAGGATCCTACTGCGGAGAGACATACTCTCTTCCCCAGGAATAGCGGTACTAAACCCCTATAGACCCTAAATTTTAGAAGTTTCCGTTTTCGTTTCCATTATCATATTATCCCAATGCAACCCGAATATGTCCCAAACTCTGGGCAGTGTAGTATATCCTAAGTGGTGGAAGACTTCAGACATTCCTTGAAGTAGGTCCTGTGGGGGTGCAAGGATCATAGCGTTTTTGGGTCCTATTTCTTCACACGCCACTTTCCTCCATCCATCGTGGTTTCACAGGGCTACCATGCACCCCC
>CAJNIZ010046329.1:20458-30644 GCA_905231905.1 Symbiodinium pilosum | reverse complement strand
CTTGGACTAACCTTGTTGCTTCTTGGTCTCGTGCCAGCCGCTGAAAAGCCTCAAGGTTTAGGGTTTAGGCTTTCGCGATTTCTCCGCCTCTGGGTCGGCGGACTGAGCCGGAGGCTCTTAAGTTTAAGGATGCTGGTAGGTACATTCCCATTATATTCTTGGGGTTCCCTGTCCCCAGTAAAATCCCTTTACTGTATGGAGTCCCCTCAAGAAGCCCTGACGTGTAGCGGCGGTTGAGGAGGAAAGCAATAGGAGGGGGAACCTTCAAAACCAGAAATGAAAAACACTCTAGGGTTTAGGAGTTAGGGTTTTACGGTTTAGGGCTTGGGATTTAGGATCAGGGTTTAGGATTCAGGGTGTATGGTGCAAACAAGAAATAGGATCCACGTCACTCTTCTGAGCCTGCGGCAGCAGGGTGCTCTAGCGGCTGAACTAACTTCACCTCGGCGAATTAAGGGCTTAGAGATGGGCTTGGGATAAGGGACTTCGAGTTAGGACCTGATGATTTGGATTTGGGGTCTAGGGTTTAGGGATTGGGGTTTAGGGTTTAGGGTTTCAGGTTTAGGGATGAGGGTTTAGGGTGTAGAGTTTGCGTTGGTGGGCTTTGGAGTTTAGGCTTTGAGCTCAGCACGGAAGACTTGCGGAACCCGCTTCGTCTTGTGGGTCTAAGTTGTGCGGGCTGCAATGCGCACTGTTTAGGCATTACCTGCCAGAGTCATCGTTTTGGAAACACAGACACACATACACATATATACACATATACATGCGCATTTCCGAAATAAGGGGTCCCCAACATACCTCGAAACTCTGAAATTCTTACCTTCGAACCCCCACATGGCAAGCAGGAAGCCTGAGGAAGATGGGTTTGGCAGATTAAGTCTATGTCACCCGGCTTTGCTTCTGGCTTTTCTGGGAATTTTAGGACTTGGGGTTTAGGCTTTAAGGCTTTAAGGTTTTGGGGTACCCTTAACCCTGAACCCTAAAGCTCTATCAAGGTGTCCTTCTTTCAGCGCCTTTGCATGGTTCGTGTAAGAACTTGCACTGCACCGAACTTCTTCAGAAGACCTGCCACTAGATGGCATAGCTACGCCTGCTGAGTTGCATGGAACATGTCTGAAACACCGCCTTCACTAAGATATTGCTCAGACAAAAACAGTGAGGTAAACTGACAAGGCACTGCTGATATGAGTACACACAGGTTTGCATCAATGTCGGGGAATGGGATGAGCAGCGTCCCACCAAAGCATTTCACTCCTGAAAATGCAGCCCAAAAGGAAAAGTCTCAACACCACGGCCGCTACTGGGGCTCTTCCAGTACAATGTCTGGTCTGCGACTTTGAATCTGAGGCGTCTAAAGTGTAGTCTGGAACCTGAAAAATCCTGAACCAGGCTTCTAGACTGTTACTATTGCTACTGCTGCTGCTGCTGCTTAAATGCTACGGGGCCTCGTTTCTCGGAGCGCATCTCTGACTCACGGGACGTGCATTTAGAGAGCTCCAGCGGCGCATGGGCACTGCTCTTCTGCAAAGGAGACGGATTTGTCAACCAAGCTGTGCGATGGCTCCAACCACGTATCTATGGTCAACGCAGGCAGCGATTTGTGATCTGCCATGGAGAGACTCTTTGCTTATTCACGGGGCTCATACCGGTCCTTGAGCTTTTGAAATGCCAAGGTGTGAGAAGTGTAGAAGGGGTTGCGGAAGGCAGGCAAGGGGTCTTTGGGATCCTCACCCAGGTATTGCTTGGGACTCATCCGGCGATCCAGGCTGATAAGGGAAATAAAGGCAAACAGTGAGTGGCTCTTGATCCCCTTCTTTATCAAGAGGTTGGCGTGTGCTTCGGACACGCCCAGCTGGATCGCCTCTGCTCTATCCTACTCCGACTCCAAACCCTAAACCCTGGTACCCTCAACCCCGAAGGAGACTGTAGTACCCCATTCGAAAGTACTACTCATGCAGGACTTGGCCGCTTGCCCATCCAAACTGGCCCTTCCACTCCATGACCGTCGCGGACAATGCGGCCTGGCAGGGTTTAGGGTTTAGGGTTGTAGGGGTATAATATAGGGGTTATATAGAGATAATGGAAAATAAAATGGAAAGTACTATTTAGGGTTTAGGGTTTGGGTTCTAGGGTTTAGGCGTTTGGGATTTAGTGCTTGAGGGCTTTTGGGCTTAGGGTTTTGGGTTTAGTTTAGGATTCAGGGAAGCCCGAAACTGGGCGGTGCACTTCGAAAAAATTAAGACCGAGGAAACAAGTAGGGTCCCACATTAGGAAGGCCCATGGCCCGGACCTCAGCTAGGGTTTAGGGTTTAGGGTTTGGGGTTTAGGGTTTAGGGTTTAGGGTTTGGGGTTTAGGGTTTAGGGTCCGGGTTATGGCTGATGGTTATGCTCGGTTTTTGGGACTGGGAGGTTGTGAAGGACATTGAACCCTAAACCCCCTAAACCCTAAACCCTAAAAATACGTTCACACACTAAAAAAAGTGGGGCTGAAGGCGGTGGTGTGAGTTCAGGGCTTCCAGAATCTTCAGCTTCCAAAATGTCGTCTTTGGGTTTAGGGTTTATGCTTTTTGGCTTATTTGAGGTTTAGGGTATTTAGGGTATGTAGGGTTTAGGAGGTTGAAAGTATTTATGCTCTCTCTTGCCGCATAGACTTCGGCTAATTGGACCAAACTTGTGTGCGTAAGGATAAGAAGAAACACTGCTAGCATTTCTGCCGGCTTCTATGCTGCTCCCCAAACTTTATATTGATACTTTAGATCTGATAAGAATGTAATCACCATGTAGTCCTTTTTACTTAGAACTACCCGTACTCCCTACTACTTAAACATACGAGTACCTTCATTTCACGTGTGCGGTTTCGGGGTTCAAGGCTGTGAGATTTGGATCCAGGATGCGGAGGCTTAGGTCTCAGGGTAAAAAACCCTAAACCCAAAACCTATAAAAACTCAAAACCCTAAACCCTTTACCCTAAACCCTTAACCCTAAACCCTAAACCCCCCTAAACCTGAACCCTAAAGCCAGGCGCACCAAACCTTAGCCCATGAACCCTGAATCTTAGCCCTCCAGGTCTTGAAGGCCTTAACATTAGGCGGATCCCCTACCCTATAATATTCGTATAGTAGGACTTAACCATATCACCCTTATCCGCGATAGTCACTATTACTGCGGTGAGGGTCCACTTAACCCTGAACGCTTAGGTTCAACATCCAAGCCCTGACCCCCGTGGCTTTCTACGTAGCTTGAGCCCTAATTCCTGCAAAGCCTAAGCCTTGAACTGAAGACAACCCTGAGCCCTGAAACCTAGACTGGAAAACCTATCTAAACTCTACATCCGATAGCCTCGCCCGAGTAAATCAACGTGGTGAATCAGAAGTGCGAACATGGATCCCTGTAATTAGTAGTCCTTGTATATTTCCGTATCAAAATCCCACAGCCTATTCGTTCATTTCCTTGCCCTGCTAACTATTTAGGGTCTAGGGCTTAGGGTCTAGGGTTTGGGGTTTATAGTTTCATTTCCCAACCTAATACAACAACTTCCATCTTCCTTCCCGTTTGACCCTGAGCCCCCCCAAGAAAAAGGCCTCGGTAATCGCCTCTCGGGGCAGGTCCGGTCCAGCAGGAAGCGGACCCCACCAATCTAAGTTTTTTCGGAGTTTGGGGCAACCGCTTACATAAATTGTGTTGGCCCCTTTCAGTATTTGGCGCTGATCGCGAATCCTGGGCCCTATTCAATTTCTCTTTAAATCTATCTAGGCCTGAAAGGCATGTGGGGGCCGAGGAGGTTGGGGTGTGGGTGCTAAGGTCGAGGAATCTTAGCTTTTAGGAGGTTATCCTGAAGGCCAAGAGGTTGGAGTGTCGCAGCGGCAGGATTCAGGCTCATTTTCAGTCGGCTTCTAGTGTTGACCCCATCTTCATAAAAGTACGAGGGTGACAATAAAAATTCTCTGCCGGGCCCACGACAGTTCTCAAGATCACATTGTTTTCAAACAAGCTCGGTGCCCCAAAACCCATAAAGAAGTTACATCACCAGTATTAAATGGGGCGGCAATGATAACCCTGATTCCTGAAAAAGAAATGCACTGTAATATGATTCTATTACTTGTGCTACTAGTACTCTACTTTTAGCGCTTAGCATTATTAAACCCACCGTCCGGTACGCTATTGCTACCCACCCGTCCAAGACCAACATCGCAAAACAAGTTTGGGGGGAATTCTTTACTAAACCCTAGCCCTAAACCCGTCCTTGTATACATTATTGGAGGTTACGAAGGTTTGGAAGATGCAGGGTTTCGGGTGCAGGGTTTAGGGTCTAGGGCTTAAGGGTCAGACCTGAGCACGAGGAATCGCCAGGAAACAAACGACAGGCTCACCAGCATCGAAGGGGGACTATTGAAGAGTGAGTCTGAACCTGCCCTAAACACTAAACCCTAAATCCTGAACCTGTGTTCGCTGCTTGGGGCTCACGTCATGAAGTTCGAAGCTTCAACTTTCGGATGAAGGTGGGGTTTATAGTCCCCCTTAAGTAGATAGAATATGGGGTATATGGAGATCTTATTAAAATATACCCACAGCCATATTCTATCTACTCAAGGGGGACTATAACCCCTTTCCTCCTACACACTAAACCCATAAGAAGGTTCATATTCATGGGCACGTGGAGTTGTAAGTCCCCCAAACTAGTGACTGCAGTTCTGACCACCTCGAATTACAAGTTCGGACAAGCATGGGACATAGCGGGACAAGATCACGGAAGGAAAGGCCACTTAGCATCTAAGCTAGAGTCTAGACTCCTAACATCCCCTCTGATAACCCCTATAATAGGAACCTGTATAACACCCTATATAACCCCCCTTTTGACAGTTTAGACCCTAAACCCTAATCCCTGAACCCTATGTAGTCCCCAATTTTAGGAATTCAGACTATGGCTCATCTAGCAAGGTCAATTCTCAAGGATCCCCTGAAACCTCCTTGTCCTTTAGGGTTTAGGGCTTTAGGCTTTAGAGTTTAGAGTTTCGGGTTTTAGGTTTTAGGGTTTAGGGTTTTTGGGCTTAGGGTTTAGGGTTTGTGGCGCAATGCCTCGACTTGCACTCAAAAACGGAAAGCGTTTCCTAAACCCCTAATCCCTGATGCCTTTAAACCCTACACCCCTAATTCCCTAAACCCCAGACCCTTGACCTTCATCCCTAAACTCTAACCCTAAAAACCCTGAACTCTGAACCTTTATTCCTACCCTGAACCCTGAACCCTAAACCCTAAATAATAGTTTCCATTTTAATCCTACCTAAACCCTAAACCCTAAATAGTAGATTCCCCTGAACCCTAAATAGTAGTTGCCATGTTATTTTCCATTCTAAGATAACCCCAATGGGTATATACCTATGCACTCCAGGTTCCCGGCTCTTCCAACCTTTGCCGCCAGGTTTCTTGCCTGACATCAAGACATCCCCATGTGGCCATGTGAGCTACTGGGGTTTCGGGGTTAGGGGCTTAGGGTTTAGGAGTTTAGGATTTCGGGTTTAGGGGTTCACGGTTTGGGGTTTAGGGGTTTAGAGGTTAGGGTTTAAGATTCAAGGTTTAAGTCCATATTCCCCCAGAGAATTGATGGACATGGGTGCCTTTTTGGACTATACTAAGCTAAACTACCGGAGGGACCCCTAATGTCCACCGTTCAGGGTCCCTAACTAAGGCTGATTATTCACCGTAGCTCATGCTTCCATGAAGCTCGCAGCTAGCCATATTCACAGATTTGGGGTCTAGGGCGTTTTGGGTGTTTGTGCGTTTAGGGTTTAGAGGCGTTGTGGGCGCAATGGTTTGGGGTTTGGGGGGTTTGGGGTTTGGATATTTCCTCACAATGCCGTTGAGGGAGGTTCTCTACAACTAAACCCCAAGCCCTGATCCCTAAACCCCATTTCTTAAACCCTAATCAGTGGGCCCTACTTTTGCTAGACCATGCTAGACCCCAAACCCTAACCCAATCAGTGCCTTCACCGCCTTCCGCCGGCGGCTTCTTTGGAGCCTCTGCAGGTGAAGCTAGGGCCCATGGGGGTGAGGGTGAGGGGGTGGGGGGAAGACAGGGTATTGGGCTTTAGGGCTTAAGGTTTAGGGGTTTATGTCCGAGGCCTGATCTATGGCAAGGATCTTTCCGGGTACTACAGACTCTATAGTCCAGGAGAATACTCCTAAATGAAACGCGGAGTACTACGGATGATACTACAGACTTTGCATGACCCGATGCCTTACGCCTTGGGAAATAAACCCCCAAACCCTAAACCCGAAACTTTAGTACACTGTGGTCATGCCCCAGCTCTAAGCCCTCGTACTGATTCATCACATTAGTTACAAAACAGCATGCTCCAGGGTTTGAGGTCCAGGCTTCGCGGACTGCGCCTAAGGGTACTGTGGGGCCTATTTAAGTAGTACAGCGTCTTGGGGGATCTTGTATACCATAGCTTTGTAAGAAGTAGGTGTTTACTTAAACACGTACATTACATTTACAGCACAAGGGCTTCCCTTGCCTGAAACCAACGGGTCCAAGATCCATGCTAGGTCCAGAACTTGACAGAAACAAATGCAGTCGTTATTCAGTGGTACTTTCTAATATTTTGAATTCCTAATTTAAGGCCACTTTGGTACTACTCCTATATGACTCCACCATGTTAGGTGGCTGCCCAGTCATTGCATGCACCTCAAAAGTCCTGAACCTCCGAAGCCCTCAAGCTCTTACTCCCCCAACCCTACTTGGAGGTTCATGGGACATGGTAACCACTTATTTAGTAGGGCTATAAGGCCAGTTATAGGTAGTTACTAAGTCCCATGAACCTCAAGTATAACCCAAATCCTAAGCTGCGACCCTTCCAACCCTGAGCACTGCCCGAAGCCTTTTCATTGGCCAGCGCGATGAGTCCATCGTCTGCCTTGCGCGCTCACAGAGGTGGCTGAAGGGTTCAGGGTTTAGGGTTAGGGTTTAGGGATCAGTCACTAGCAATAGCTGGAGTGGAGGGTTACGAGTTCAAGGCTTGGGGTCTTCAAGCTTAAAGTTAATTTATGTTTTTGGTGTAAGGCTTGGAAGTTAGGGTCTAGAGCGCATGCTTTAGGAATCTAGGGTGTCGACTTGTGTTTAGGCTTAGGATCTCAAATTTAGCGTTTTGGGATTGAGGTTTGGGGGCGTGGGGTCTAAGAAACATGAGGCTTTGACAAAATCCTTTGGACTCCAGAACTAGGGTCCAGGAATTGGAACATGAGACTTTCAGAAGCACACTTTGAATCTTAAATATCATAGGCACCGCACAGAGAGCAATAATTCTGTGAAGCACCTCCTGGTGCAGCTTCTTCTAAGAGAGTATCTTTGCAACATATGAGCAGTGTTTCTTTTGGTGGTTGAACCAATTAAGCAAACTTTCTCACTGAAAACCATACCCAAAAGGAGGACTGAATCTTACTCTGAGGAGTAGACAATAGTACCCTCACTCAAATTAAGATACAGTGCCGCAAGTGCAAGATAGACGGCTGGCCCTACGCTAAATCACGGAGACCTTCAGATAATCCGTTAACCTACCAAAACTAAGTTACCATGAGAGAACCAGATAGCAAAACATAACAATGAAATGGAAATGGTAACCCTAAACCCTAAACGCTAAACGAATCATTGCGTCCTCTAGCATCCTTGGACGGGGGGCCTCATATTCTCCTCATCATGCCCATATCCCAGGCTGCCTTATGCCCTAAACCCTTAACCTTATCCAATTTGCAATATGGATTGAAGGTGTAAGACATGCCTTAAAGTAATGTAAAGATTGGGGATTTAAGGCTGCGCCTCCAGGTTTAGGGTTTAGGGCTTAGGGTTTGGGGCTTAGGGTTTACGCTTTAGGCAGGGCTCAGGGCTTAGGATTCCACAGATCCTTGGTTGGGGGACTCCAGAAAGTAGTGGTACTGGCAAACATGGGATTGGTGTCCTATTGCGGCCTCTCTACACCTATTATTCCATATTCCTTCTTCGGCTATATGAGCCATAGTTAGTCTAAACTCCTAGTATTCCCCTTGGTGACCCCTATCATACTCCCCTGTATAATCCACGATATAACCCCCCCTTACGGAGTTTGGACCCCAAATCCTAAACCTTAATCCCTAAATCCTAAGCCCTATATAACCCCCCCTGAAGGAGTTTAGATTATAGCTCATGCAAGTTGAAGAGCAGTCAATAATGACCAATGGAGGATACTCCAAAGGCAGGTCTAGAGCCTAGGGTTTGAACCGAACCCAGGATATCTGGGTTTAGGGATTTAGGGGTTTAGGGTTTAGGGGCTTAGGGGTTTAAGGGTTTAGGGTTTAGGGGTTTGGGGTTCAGGGGTTTAGGGGTATAGGGTTCAAGGGTTTAGGGTTAAGGTTTAGGGGTTTAGGGTTGGAGGTCAAGCTGGGTGGGCAGTAAGCACAACTTCAACCCATCACATCTTTCCTGAACAGTTCTGGTCCTGTCTTGGGATACTACCTGAAAAGCATAGTTCGTAAAAATTCCGAAGGGGCCATTCATATAACAACAGGTAAACGCCATATCCAACCATGACCCAGAGCTCTTCATCCTTGAAGCCTCACATTTGAAGAGCCCTGCTTAGGATTTAGGATTTCTATAGGGGTTATATAAGAGTTATGTTGAGGTTATATAGGGATAATGGAAAAATTTCAAAGTACTATTTAGGGTTTAGGGTTGGGGACAATGATTGATGCCCCTTCGACCCTGCAGCCATGAACAAAGTCTGAGTCTGCTCTAGCCCAGACGCTTCTACATAGAACGATGCATCCACTACTAGGGGTTTAGAGGTGTAGAGTTTAGGGGTGTGGAGGTTTAGGGGTTTAAGGTTTAGGGTTTAGGGGTTTAGGGCTTAGGGTTTAGGGGTTTAGGGGGTTAAAGTTTAGGGTCTAGGGTTCCAAATCTAAGGACACCTGCAGTTGCCTGAATAGCCGCCAGCGCTATCGCGGCCGCGCTTTGCTCGGCATTTTGCTTATTTTGACAGACCTGGCTATTTGGGGTTTCATGGGACTTGGTAACTACTCATAACTGGGCACATAGCCCTACTCATAATTCTGGTGCCTCCTTTAAGGCTGTTTAGGGGGACTATGGTTAGGTTTACAGGCACGGGCCTGAAGGGTTACTAAGTCCCATGAACCTACAAGTATGGCTGGCTGAGGTTCCAGTCATGTAAGGTCTCAAACATCGGAACTGTTTAGTTCTAAAGCCTTCTGGGAATCTCTGAGTCTCCCTATGAATCTCCATATGACCAAGAGAAGTCTCCAGGGTCCCTACAGACACCCACGTTTTGACAAAGGACCATCTGGCTTCTTTTTGTGGCTTGGTGCGCAAGGGCTAGGTCCACAGCTTACCCCAAGCTGGCACATGCCATGAACTCCTCCAATTTGTGCTATTTCCGAATGAAGGCCTTGTATTATAACCTCTGTGCCGCTGCATGCCCAACAACCTCATGATACAGCAGGCCTCCGGGTGTTCAGGGTTTCGAGACCTCTGATGCTCTGATCAATCAGGGGTTCGGGTCCTGCTCTATTCACATCCCGATCCCAAGCTGTGTTGAAGATTGGCTACAGATTCCCCAGCTGCGATTTCAAGCGACCGCGTTCACGCATCGCTGCAAGATGGGGGGGGGCCAGGAGGGCGTTACCGTCCCACCGTTGTTTCATACTGCATAATATACCTATACACATCTGGCATGAGTTTTGCTGCGCTCAGCTACCACAATTCCTGCAGTTGTCAATGCTTTGGATGCGGCATGCTTAGCTTACAGGCGGCTAGTGAGGGAACTAAGGAATCTGGGTTCTACAGACTAGTCACCAGTTTTGGGGAATACATAGGGGCTGCTACAGGAAATCCTAACCACGAATGAGCTAGACCCTAAGCCCTTAACGTTAGCATCAACCATGCCTTAGCCAACTGCAGGAGCCTCCAAGGCCAGACTGCTGCCCGCCCTACACCCTAAACCTTGGGTCAATCCCCCACCCAGTAATGGGTACCACAAGGGACTATTGTAGGTATATTAAGGCCTTATTAAGTCCATATTAAGGAGCTATTACTATAGGGGGGATTGACCTAACCTAAACCCTCAACCCTAAAGCCTCAACCCTAAAGCCTCAGCCCTAAACCCTGCCCAGGTGTTACGTTGAAGGACATGGGAGCTTCCCA
>CAJNIZ010046328.1:25716-40714 GCA_905231905.1 Symbiodinium pilosum | reverse complement strand
AGTAGTAGTAGTAGTGGTAGTGGTAGTGGTAGTGGTAGTGGTAGTGGTAGTGATAGTGGTAATGGTAGTGGTAGTTGTAGTTGTTGTTGTTGTTGTTGCTGTTGTTGTTGCTGTTGTTGTTGCTGTTGTTGCTGTTGTTGCTGTTGTTGCTGTTGTTGTTGTTGTTGTTGTTGATGTTGATAACTGCACCTTGCAAGGCATAAAAAGAAGGCTGCTGCCACCAAACAAATGTCGTGTCATTTCTTGGTCTTGCAAAAAGAACTGCCGGGTGAAACGTGTGAAAACAGCGTCATTGGTGTGGGACTGGCCTTGATAACTGGGCATGAACGACTTCAACTTAAACATGTGCAAATGTTCGCTTGGCAGGTGTGTCAAATGGATTCCGCCAGCCCCTTTGATTTGTGAGCTGGCAGCTGCCCAGGTCCCAAATCTTGGCGGACATGCGCAAGCAGCTCAAATCGGCGCCCATCCTGGCATACGGCTGAAAGCATGACATGGCATGACCCATGTCACTTGGGCAAAAAGGTGGCCGCTACACCCGAGCCGTCCGGAGCAACGCAGTGCCGGTTGCCGGTCGGTTGCTTTGGAGACTCAGCAGCACAAGCAGGGCAGCACGAAATTACCGTGTAAGATTGAGACGCGTGCGCTTTCTTTAGAGGAAGGCGGCGGTCTTGCGTAAGCTGGAGGCTCAGCCTCGAAAGTCCCATCAACCCAAGTCCAGGACAAAAGCCATCATGAATTCCTTCAAAGAGCATCATCTCCTTCAAACACATCACATTTCTCATGCTGGATTTCCGTCCAGCCTCAACATCGAAATTCATAAACGCCTGCCGAGCAAGGCTGGAAGCCACGGCCTGAAAAAACCGAGTCTTGACATCTGACATGTCTGACACTTCGACCAAGCAACTGCCGCGCCATGCCGCGCCTCGCTGAGAAAGCTTCTCCAGTCCAGGCGCTGCTCCCAGCTGCTTATATGGACAGTTGTCAAGTCTTCCTCTGCAATTTCGATCTCATAATTGCGATCGCCAGCATCGACAACGTCACTGAGACATCGAAGTGGCGCTGCCTTAGAAGCAGACCGGCAGATCAAAGTGACAAACTGCCGTTGTCAAAACTCTTCGCCCTCACCGTTCCCAACTGAAAGTTCGATTCAGGCAGTTAAGGAAGCCACGCCGGATAGGTAGTGATTCAAGCCATCGCAACCTCAGTTTGCACAAGGAGCGCAACCACTTTCGATCAGTAAAAGAAAAACTGCACATATCGTCGCGGTAATTACATTTTGCCAAGCAGCTCCTGCGAGAGCTCGGCTTCTTTTGCATTACCTGTCCAAGCACACATTGATCCCTTTGAGGAAAAGCAGAAAGCATTTCACCAGCTTTGCGACCTCAGGCTGTACCCAGAAAGGATTCCGTGGCCTCACAGGAGGATAAGATGCATCAAGACAGACATCAAGCCATCCCTCAGCTAAGCCAGCTGCGTACACTTGTGCTTGTCGACAAGCGGCGCCTCAACCTCAGGCTGCAACGAGCAAACCACACTGCCTGGCACACTGTCGCCAGGCTGGCCTTTGAGTTGGGCGAACTTTCCCATGCTGCTGGGACCTCACATCGGCAAACCAGAAAAAAGTGGACCAGGGCGGCCAGCCCATGGCCTGCACAGCATTTTGGCTCTCACCAGCGGCCTCAGCCGCCTGAACGCCGGAGGACAACGAAGTCGGAGTCGATGCCTCAGCCTGCTTCCAGGACCTCGGTGCTGCTGGAGGCGTTTCGTGCTCTCTTCATTGCAAATTAAAAAATGAAGGTCCCAACGAAGGGCCGTCCGAGGGCCAGGAAGGCTCCCGAGGTACCTGGCAGACCCGCCGCGGATTTCTCGTGTTTCTGCCTCCATGCACCTTGCCTCTGTGCTGAGTTCTCTCAGCTCTGCAGGCCGAAGCGGAACAGATGGGCCTGCGGCGGGCCTCAGAGTCTGCTGCACGATGCTGCGCGTCATGGCTGCAGTGGCAGCACAAGGAAGAACTGTTGCGCAGGTCTTCGAAGCTGACCATTGCCATGTGTGCAGTTGGAAAGGCTAAGGCGGCTGAGGCTGGCGCAAGTTGGAAGAGGCACCATCCTGACCAGGAAGAACTGGCACTTCGTCGGTTACCTTTTTGCTGAACTTTGGAGTATCCCAGCCTGCTCAGCAGAAGGCCTCGGTTTGGTCATGAAAATCACAGCTGGAAACGCCAATCAAGGCAAAAAATAGCTGATCTCACTCACAGGTTTTCCAAGATGGTTGCCTGCTTCCTGGCTCAGCAGTGGCTGTGTTACCTGCAGCAGCTGCAGCAGCTGCAGCAGATGTTTCAGAACCTTGGCGTATGTCAGGCAGATCTCACGACATGTCTGCCATCGTCCAGGACAATCCCTCAGGCCACCCTCGGGCCACAGCTTGCCATCAGCCCAGTAAAGGACTGTGAGCGAAGAATCGGCTCGCCCTTGTCGTTGGAGGATGCTGGGCCCCTGCATATTTGCAGAAAGTAACACGTAACAGCATGCACGAAGCTTTGCCGAGGCAAGGGCCGCGCGCCACCTGCAGGCCGCTGGGCTGAGCACTTGAGGGCTTGACTGATGAGGCGAAAACGTGAGAAGGAAGGAGAATGCCAAAATCTAGTCAGGATGATTTTGCTCATGCAAAGGATGAGATTTTCTGAGTCTGCAAGCATACATAGTACTTCGTGCATGGTTGCATGACAAAAGACTGCAAAACTTTCTCCCAACACCTTGTACAGCAGCAAAGGATTGCGATCGGGGAGCCCCCATGACTTGCTTGCCCAGGAGGAAGGGCAGACAAAGGCAGCTCGACAATTGCATGCACGCCACAGCGTGCTCTCAACAAAAGCTGGCAATGACACTATCCGGTGGAGACCACATTGTGTTCTGGCATCCTACGACAAACGCTCTGCCTGAGTATCGCTAAGCATGTCAAGGCGCATTTCAGAAGTGCACAGGGAACTTCAAAAGCATTGCAATTATTCAGTAAAGGCTTACTTGTCTCGCGTCTTGCACTGCCACATCTGTGCCTAACTACCTTTCCAGGGTCTTTCGTTGCAACTCGCCCAGTCTCGTAGCCGGGCTTCGACTTGCGAATCTAATTGAAATTTGGGATAGCTAGCAAAGAGCTTGAGCCCAAAGGACGCGGAGAATCAAGCAACCGCTATCCCTGGGAATCCAACCACAGAAGACTTGTCTGGGTGGTACTTCAAGGCCCCCAAAATCATTTATGAATAGGTCCCTTATATCACAAAAGGGGAGATTATTCATTATCCTGAACTGCGCAAAAGAACATGCTGCTGGCTGCTGGTTGCTTGCCTATGCTTGCCAATTGGGATGGCCACAGTCAGCTTCAACAGAGCTTCTCAGTAAGAAGCATGGGCATGCCATTATCAAACGCTTGTTCGAGCAAACGTCAATGGCACACACCCACACAGCCAGCGGATGCTGGATGTGAGTTGAGGAGCACATGAGTCATGGAGGACTTCGACATCACACCAAAAATAAATCTTTGAGTGCGCAGGCGGGATCAGAGTCTACGCAAAGATCATTAACAGTTCCTGCTCTGCCACCAAGCGTTGCGACTTGCAGGCCCAGGCCCACATGGCTTCTGAGCTACTACTAGTACTTCTGAAGGGCATATGGCATGGAAAGTGTCGGCAAAGCTCATTTGTGGCAGGGCTGGAAGTGAGGACTACAGCTCCTCATCGGGCAGCTCGTCGCGTCTAAGCACCTGCAAACAGTTTTGCAGGAGCCTGACCTTTCTCACTAGCAACAACCTCAGCCTCGGCCTTCATTTAACTTGCTGTGCCCTTTTTCTTACTGAGCCTTTTGGTCCTGGTAGTACGCCCACACCAAAATGGCCACAATGATCAGCAAGATCAACAGACCTCACAAGAGCAGAGTGCCCATGGCTGCGCGCTCCCCAAAATCATAAAAATGGTGCTCAGCAGACGAAAAATCAGGGTCAGGCCCACAATCAGGCCGCAATACTCCACAATTCCGCCCTCCTCCTCCGTGTCATCCTGCATGTGCTAGGACCATCTCACGTCGCCATTGGTGCCGTGCAATGGGCAGCTGTCTCTTGTTCACAACAAATTCAACAGCTGGTTCGCTGACATACGCTTCACAGGGGACAGACACAAAGATAGATTGCAAATGATGTATGTTCCATCTTTAGGTCAATCTACCTTCAGCACCGGTGCATCGAAGTCTTTCTGCCCTTTGATCTGCCGCACCTCCTCAGTCCAAGTGCGAATCTCCTTCAGTCGCTGCTGATACCTGGGCAAATATTTCCGTAAGCTCAGCAGGCGCAAACATGCCCAACTGTGTAACATTGACAGCTCTGCATGGATTACTGAAAGAAACTGACAGCCAAGCATGCGCGCCTTTCAGGTTGATGGCCGCGCGCTCGGCCGCAAGTTTTACAGGAAGTCATGTCCTGCAAGAAGGAACAGGGCTCATTGTCTGTCCCCCTTCCTGCTACGAATTTTGGGCCTTCGTGGAGGAGGCTTGGGAGGAGGGAAAGACGAGTCGGAACGTGGTCCCTTCCTTTTACACAGACGACCAAGCCTTGCAGCTGGGGCTAAGGCGCGCTTAGGAGTGCGGAGAGGTGTGGAGTGTGGAGGGGATTGGCTTGGGCGACTGGAACTCCTTCGCCGCGGGCTCCTAAGCTGCAGCAGCAGTCAAAGCCGTGCACCCCACCACCCAACCACACATCAACACCATGCTCTGCCGCCCTCCTCTTCCTATTACGCGTCCATTCAAGGATCGTAGTCCGCCCACATTTCATGCACCCTTGCTGCTTGACAGACATTGCTTCCGACCCCCAACGCACCCTCAAAGACCGTCTCGAGCGTGCATCGTGTCTCATCGTCCGCCGACCCTGCATCATCCTGCATCGTTGGACCTCCGTTTCTCCAAGGGGCCCCGCGAACCCCATCCAAACGCAGCCTGAAATCGACTCTCACTCTGGAGGCTTCCTCCTTGCTAAGGAGGTATTTTGAAGTATTTGTGGGGTTGTGGCACGAATCGGATCGTGGGAATCGGATCCGGGTGGGCGCGAATCGGGGAGTTCCGTCTTAGTTTTCTCGTCCAGGAGAGTTGCTGTCTTGCATGCTGATGCTGCTGCTGCTGCTGCCAGTATTGAATCTCCGTCCGGCCATCTTGCACATCAATTGCCATCTGATCGGCCTGAAAGCCATTCCTCGTACGAAGACATTCTTGGGCTGAAGATTGCCTTGGGTTTGACCCTGCATCAGCCCGTCTTGATCATCTCCCGCACCAGTGACCTCACCAACAATGCTGCCAAGAACGGTGGCCTGTAAGAGCTCATCCTTGTGAGTGTCACAGGCGCAGCATCCCGAGCAACTGGTCCATGCGTTGTTGCGATGAATTTGCCGGCAGCGGCTGCCGCCGCTGCATCCTTCTTCTTTTTGGGGATCACGTAATCTGCTAGCTTGAAGCCAACTTTGCCGGGTCCATCTTGGGAGTCATCTCGGTGGCGCCGCACCTGGTGCATTTCGTGCAGCTCCATGTGGCATTGCACCCGTGCTTGGTCTCTGTACGCAAGCAACCTGCAGAGGGTTTGATGAGCGGAGTGTGAAACTTTGACTGCCACCGCGGCTCCACTGAGGTCGCTGACGGTCTCCGTGGTCTGAAGTACTAACCAGCTAGCTCGACCGTATCACTTTCCTGCACCATCTCAGGCAAGGGCTCGTCCAAGATCACGTAAGTCTCACCCGCCTCCTCATCAAGCCCGTGGAAGTCTTCGATGACATCCCGGTCCTGCCTTCCCATAGAAAACGTCATAGCCATGGTTCCAATCTCAGGCTCATCACCGTCATAGTGGATGCCGGTGCCACCATCCCAGGTTTCACCCCAGTAAGTTCGACATGAGATTTCATTTCAGTATCTGCGAAGATTTTGGTGATCGTTTGCTTTGCGACTGTCAATTTTTACCGTCTGTCAGCACATGGAGTCCTCGCTGATGATCGACAGTGAAACCACCCAGATATTTCCACCATCACTGTCCAGAAGATCGCGGCCTTGCTTGCGGAGTTCAGCGAAGGAAGTTTCTTCGTGGCAAAAACGCCCGTAACCGTCTGCCCACCTCTGCAAAAGATCGCCGCATCGAACGCTTGCTTCAATTTTGCCTCCTGAAGATAGGCACGCTCATCTTGTAACATCCCCACGATGCGCTTGTAACCATGACGAGCCGTTATGTCTTCAACATGGCTCAAGCTGCTCTGGTTCAAGCGGGAAGGGAAGCTAGGCTACAGACGTAACTGTCCCTACCCTTGTTGTAGGCACTGTAAAGCGCCACAACGCCAGAGCAAGCGGAAGCGGTACAGCCCTTCCTAAGCAGGTGGAAGAAGTACAACCCTTCCCATAACTGCATAGGGCGTGCCGTGCCCTCTCCACTGACAAGATGGTTTCCGTAATGTGCTGTGTTTTTGCATGGACTCACCAAGGGTGCTGAGAAGGACTTTTCTTGGACATGTCTGCAGACCAGCAAATCCAGTTTGTAAGACGCACAGGGCGCAACCGAGGTGCTTGGGGAAGTCATGGACGATGGAGGCTGTTGTGGACAGGCAGCTCCTTGCAATTGGAACTGGCTGAGTTCCGTTGCGCAACGAGGCCACAGTGAGATTCATCACTCTCCGCACAGACCCGTCCAACCCGCAAATAATGACTGATGGCAGTGTTAGGACCAGTAGGTATGTGGGAATCCTGCACATGTCTGTCCAAGCGGGAAGCCCCAGAAGAGCATTAGCGCTACATGAAAACGCCGTTGCCACATAATCCAACCTGTGGGCTGTTTAGACCTTCGGGTCAAAGGGCTGGGATGGCCTGGCTTGCTGGTGCCATCTGGAATGGTCACTCTGACACCGTTTTGAGTGGCTTTGTTTGGCGTTGCAAGTTTTCTGGGGGGAGGTACCTACCCCTCTTTGTTTTCTGCTGCTGTTGTGTAGGTTCCGCAGTGGCACGTAAATCTTGTACGGCCTGCCCTGAATTCTGGAGCGGAATTTGCGCTCTGGGTTGCAACTAGTATGCTGTGTCAATCCCTCACAATGTAGCCCCTCCTTAAGCCCTACAGCAAGGCAGCAGTACAGATGCCTTACCCTCTGAAAATGAAGTGAACAGTGTAGGGAGGAAGAACCATCCCTTTATGCCTTTCCTGGTGGGGAGATGTGGTCAGGGCTTTAAACTGTATGAGTAAGTGGCGTGTACAGCTCAATGTGGGTCCTACACTGGCGAGGTCTGAGAGCGTTTTGATGGGGGCAGGGATAGCCCCTCTTAACTTCCCTTTACAGACTCCTTAAGTACGGCTCTAAAGGGTTCGATGGAGAAGGTGAACGGTTAGCAAGAGCGAGAACGCCTTTTGGTCGTGGCAAACACAAGTGAGTAGGAGCGAGAAAGCTTATTACAAGGCTTGTGGAGCTGGAATCCACTCCTGAGAGGGCTCAAGGAATGAGTGTTTGTTGGCCTTCCTGCTCGCTCTGATCCCTCCGGTTTCTGGTCAGAGAAGGCACCAGGCAGTAGTTGCTCCTGCTGCTGACCTGGTGCTAATTTTCGGCAAACCCAGACTGCAGTCAAAGTGCTCGCCCACAATGAAGCCAGGGAGGAACTGCAGGCTAAGTGATGCTGGGCAGCTTTCCCTGTGGAGGCATGGTTGGGAGGTGCAGATAAGGGTTTACGGTAGCATTCCCCGCGCCTACCTTTCCTGCCCAGTAAGGTAGGGAGCCTTATTCTGGCCAGTCGTGCCACACGGCCCTACAATTTGGCATGCATTAGGAAGAGGTGTCCCTGCCTAGAAGAGAAGGCTTCCTCTCCGACTCCCCGGTGGACTGGCATAGTGTTTCTCTGCCCTGTCTGCACAGTTGGGGTTGGTTTTTGTTTAGCATACCGTTCCACTCCTTCTTCCTTTTGGGTTGCAGGCGCCAAGTGAGAGAAGTAATGGAAGTGGTCTTCCTTCATGGTGTTGGTGGGTAGTGCATGGCCTTGTGGCTGCAGTAAAGGGCGTCGTGTCTTGGCCTACTGCATCGGGCCTGGGCCTGGCGTTTTTCAGGTTGAGGGACAAGTGTGGCTCCCCGCACTGGCTTCGGCTCCTTAGAGGGAGGCGTCGGCCCCGCGCGTTTACGGAGGCAATTTCGAGACTGCTTACCATTCCTTACCCACACCAAAAGTGATCCAGGAAAGGTGCCTCCTTTCCTGTGGAGGAGGGTTT
Source organism: Symbiodinium pilosum (assembly GCA_905231905.1). Classification (NCBI taxonomy): domain Eukaryota; class Dinophyceae; order Suessiales; family Symbiodiniaceae; genus Symbiodinium; species Symbiodinium pilosum. The sequence continues at coordinate 32,458 of CAJNIZ010046328.1, read as the reverse complement.
CAGCCACTCCTAAAGTAGCGCATACGTACTCTGTTGGCATGCGTGGTGCTGGCCAGTGACCTGCATGCTATTCAGTTTTGCCCCTTGCTCGCTTCAAGCTGCCGAACTAAAAGATTATGCGGCGCCGCACCACGCTTAACTTCACCACCCTGAGCAACAATCACTTCCTCAAGCAGTGACGCTGCTTCCTGCCACTCTGCGCGGCGCGTGATTTGAGGACGGATCTTGAACAACACTTTGCAATCACGCGTCGCTCTCGCACAGCTAACTGCACGGAGTTCTCCTTTTCTTGGATTGTTTCCAATTCAAAGCTTAATGGTATTCGACGAACTTCCCTAGCCGAGCTTAGTGATTGTTGTCCGTCACGAGCAGCTTGGCCACCGCGCCGGCGAGTGCCCATCTCGGCGGACCCTGCGGGTGTGGCCCTGACTGAGGAATGGGCTCTTTCGCCTGCTTCCGAATGGCAAGGCATCCAGCATCCTTTTGCCACCAAAATTCAGAGGCAGCCTCGTTGTGGCTTCACTGCAAAGAGCCGTAGCCATCATCGGACCTGAAGAATTCAAGCCGCCAAAATTTCTCAGTTGTCGTGAAACAAGCGATCTGGCCACCACCCCGTGAAAATTCTCCACACCGTCCATAACGTAGAGCTCGCGGTGGTTAAACGTCAAAATCGGCTCCGCGCCCAAGATCTTGATCGTGGCTAGCAAGATCCAGAGAAGTGGCCGCCGCGCCACTCGGCAGCTGCAGCCCCGATCAACCGAGCCCCTGCTGTCACCTGGGCTCCGCTGCCATGTAGCGCGGAAGGCGCAAGCAGGGTGGGGCTCAGCACTCTTCTCGATACTCAAGTTCCAACCGGGATCCATCAGTCATTCTACATTCACTGATCGAACATGCCAGAGAATCAGGCGCTCGTCTTACTAATGCTGATGATGCTGGCCAAGAAGCCTCTTCGTTGCCCTTGTGCTTTTCCAGGCACGACGACAATCGTTCACCATTGCTATTCCGACCACCCCCAATATTCCTACTACTTCTACATACTTCTCCTGTACAGTACTTCTTGCCGTTGTTTCTCTTCTTCTGGCTGTCTCTTGCTGTCAGCTGCGAAGACAGCAGGGCCGGCCCACGTTACTACGCCCTTTGCGTTTACCCCCCACATTCCTCCCGCGCGCCTGTCGTTTCCGGCGCTCTAGCGGGGAGATAAACATAAGGGCAGAAGCATCATCAGCACCCCTTTCGCTCCCTTTTCTCACTCATACCCATTTATGACCTTTTTGAGGGCGCTTCAACAGCGGCAAACCCTGATATGAAATCCCCAAAAAAACGAGTTTAGACACCATAATTATTTCATATGACACAAAGGCTGAATAAAACTCCGATTGCTCCCACAACGCCGTCACAAAGCCATCATAGGACACCACCAAAAGTAAAGACCGATTTTGCGCTCCTGCGTAGTTCTTTTGGGCCAGCATCGGGGGTCCGCTTCCACCCGCCCCAGCCCTCTGCGCTGCTTCCAAGGGCTTTGTAAGAATTTACGAGGCCTTATGATCTAACATTACGGCTCCAATGAGTTTGTAGAAGATTTTGCCATTTTGCTTTAACGTGTCGTTTTGGAATTAAGTAGTGTTTTTCTTAAAGTGTGCTTGCGCAGTTCTACACCGCATAATTCTGATGATACCATGCTCCTGCAGAGTTTCAGTATGACCTCCAAACCGAACCGCGAACCGGCGAACCGAACCGTACGAACCGAATCGTTCAGGAACCGAACCGCCCCGAACCGTACGAAACTGAACCGCAAGAAGATTCCTATTCAAAACCCTGGGGCTTATAGCATTTAAAGGTACATGGGCTTAGGACAGAGACATGGCATTGCTCCGGTTTATCCGATTATATACGGGTTAGAAGAGCTCAATTCGTACATGTTTTTCATAAGCTGTGGACGCGTAGCCGCAGAGGATTTATTAGGCCCGTAGCAACTTTGCACGACAAGCCTCTGTGGGATGTCGGGTGAGAAGGGCGGGAAAGCTTGAGCACGGTCGGCCATGGTCCCCAGGTCGAGCTTACGAGCCTTGTGGAAGGGCAGGACGGCGGCGTCCAGACGCTGCGTGATCATGTCGAACCTGCTCCTAAAGGTCGAGGACGATTGCGGCCAAAGCTTATGTGTAAAGCCCAACGGACCAAAAACCAGCGAGATTACTCGAACCAGGTCCGGCTGGTCAATCTTCGCAGATTGATGTCTAGCAGCTTTGTACCTCGTCTTTGGCTCCCCAACTGAAAGCAGCGCGTAGTCACAGGTGTCTTTGACATCTCCAGGTAACAGGAGGTCTGAACGTTTTGCAGAAAAGGCCTCGCCAATCCGCAACAAACCTCCCCAGGAAAGCGCCAAGATCCCTGCAACACGCGGCCATCCCCAAACAAGCGCAGTCGTAATTGCAGCAAGGAGCAGCTGCCATGGCATTGCAATGCGGTTCTCACGCGGCTCCTCCCGCATCCAGCTAAAGGCAAGATCCCATGACGGCTGAAGACTCCTTCGGAGCAGAGGCTCCTTCGCTGCAATGGCGTTAATGACTTCGCTATAGCGAGAATAGGGCCATCCAGCTTCGAACAAGCGCCTACCGCAGCGAACCAGAAACTTGTTCAGCAGTGCGCGTTTGCCAGACTTTCAGACAACAACTGCTTGAAGTCGATGTCAAGTCCAGTCAGCCATCCAACAAACTTCGAAAGAAGCTTTTCGCGACGCTTCCGGGTTGCCGTCTCAACTGGCCGACCCTCTTGAAGAACGGCAGTAGCGCGAGCCCGCATTCTTGTTTCGTCAGCTTTGTTACGAGGCAGCAGCCATGGCTGGGCACTACAGCTACTACATTACCCCAGGTCCAACCCCAACCCAGAACAAACCAGACCCTGAAAAGCAAGGGCCCCTCTCCGGGGAAACCAAGCGTTTGGTCGAAGTCCATCCTGAAACGGTAGAAGCGTTTTTTAAGCGAGGTGGGGCGAAAGTCGAGGCACGCGAGGGACAAGCAGCAGAGTGAGGCGGGCCCAGTTGGCAGCCCAACGCCGCAGCTTCGGAGCTGCAAGCCCTTCGTGTTGGCACAAAGCGAAAGGCCGGATATAGGCCTGCGAGGAGGCAGACAGCTGCAATCTTGCGCAAGATTGGCGTTAGGCCTTTGGAGGGGCTGCGGCCCTTGGCGGCAGAACGCAAGGCAACACTAGAATCAACAAGCACCACTACGCGCCTCGGCCCAGAGAAAGCCAGGGAACGGAGGAGGCGAAGCACAGCGACGGACTCGAGAATGTTGATGTGGACAGGGCACCTCCAAAACCAGGAGTCGCCTACAACCCAGGCAGAGGACAAAGCAACGTCGTTGATGACGGGATTCTCCAACCCAGGGGTGTTGGTCTTGAGAGAAGAAGTGACATGGCTGTCACGACGCTTGGGAAAACTCATGTGCAAGAGCATCGGCCAACAAGGGGGTATACTTGGCAGATTCACGAGTATACCGCCCCTCAACGCGGATGTGACTATGGTCACGGGCGCAAGGCTTACAGATAGGTGACAAATCAATACCGACAGCTAAGAACCTGAATTCTTTGCGACGCGGACTTCCAAAACTGCAAGAAGCAGTCCAGAACTCACGAGCACCAAGGAGGAGCAAGCGGCGCCATTCAGCCAGCCACGCCATTTGGAGAGACGCGGTTGTTCAAGAACTCCAATGGCACCAACAATCAGGGCAACGAAAAGAAGCGCCAAAGCACGAAGCGCCAGGATGGTACCAAGTAAGGTCTTGCGGGCCGAAGGCTGAAAACCACATGGCTGGGCGTAGCTGCGACAAGCCGGGTGAGCAGCAGGGCTGAAAGTAGTACATGGGGGAGCGACCAGGAAGCCTCGCAAACGGCGGCGCTGCAGCAAATGAAGGATCCACTCAAAGGTCCGAATCCACTCCATATTGAAAGCAGGGCTCACGCCAATGTCGATGGAAGGGCCCACCCCCCAGCCTCGGCTCCTCATTGAGCCGGCAACGCGCCCTGAACCGCTGTAGACCTCGACAAAGTCAAAGACAAAAGCCAAAGCGCGCTGAGGAGAGGCCTTGGGAGGAGGCAACATCGCCCTGAGCACATAGACTTCGGGGTCGTCAAACTTTGCCAAAATGGGCCTCTTCCTTAGCAAGGATCCTGCTGTAACCCCCCTTTTTTGAAGCAGTGCGCCACAAAGGACGAGAGCCAACCTCAGCCTTAACGAACCCACCTTTGGCCTCCGACGCATCACTTGCATACAGGGCGGAATCGACAAGGGCAGCGAGGTCACACTGAGCCAGAGGTGACAGCACGGCAAGCAAAGCGAGCTCCTGCGCGGCATGCCTCGGAAGAGGATAGAGGACGGGCTTGCGAGAATTGACAATTCCATGGGTCGAAGAAAGCACGGACATCAGGGGCCTGCGGAAGAGCAGGGTGGAAGTCCATCCCCCCAATAGGCAAAGGTGAAGCGCATCAGAGGTATGCGAAAGTCTGGCAGATTCCAAAGAAACCAAAGCCAGAGCGGCGCGCTTTTGTGCCGGAGCAGCCACAGTAGCCAGACCTAAGGATCTGACAAAAGGAGTAGAACACACCTCAGCACCAGCAATCTTGGCAAGCGGCTGGGCGACAATGTCTTTATCATCAGACCCAGACAGGCCTTGGGCTGCGTAAATCTGCTTTGCACGCTCCAACCTAGAAGCGCAGACGGGAGAGCGTAAGTCTGCAAGGTCATGCACACACACAGAGAAATAGTCATCGATGACAAGACCTTCGGCTTCATCATCACCTCTGAAGGGCATATTGGAGCAAAGGCGGGAGCTTCTGCAAAGCAAGCCTCCCTCCTCGAGGAGGTTGCCATGTGCACACGAGGCCACCTCGACTCCCAGTAGGCGATTGCTTTGAAGCACACAAGGTAATGGTCTTTGTCAAACAGCAGCGGCAGGCGAGGCTGGTCAGGAGGCACTTCCTGCAGACAGTCTCCGCGCTGTTCTCTGGTCACGCAAGCCTGAAGGCCTGGCTTCTGACGCAAGCTCAGCAAAAGCAGTGGTTGACTCGACAAAGGCTTTTGGGAAGTGCCGGGCCCAAGGCATTGGAGGCGGCTTTGGACCGGGAAACGGCAAGCTGATGGTAGAAGTCCTTGCCATCGGTCGCAGCACACAGCAAAGTCTGCCGGCGAGGGTTTATCTCCAGCATTCCAAGCATAGGACCGACAGGGATGAACAGGCTATGGCCGCAAAGTCTGGATTCAACCCAATTACGACCCCTTCTATTAATAACCTGCCTATCTTTATCAGGGCCCTTATAGCAGTTGAAGGCCTTGGCCAGCAAGAATGAGTCAGAGGCAGGCACATCATCAGCCGGTTCAAGGTGAAGCAGGCCGAGGCTATCCCAGAGGCGGGCGGCGGCCGTTTCGGAAAGGCTCTCCTTAGCGCAAACGGCAGAGGGGGCCCGATCCCACGCAGCAAAGTACGCGGCTCGTTGCGCGCCATACACAGGTCATCAGACAGGTAAGGGGCGAGAAACGTCCAAAGACCGGTAAGGCTCCAAGGCAGGCAGGGCATCGTTACGAGTTGCCACAGGGTGACCAGAAAAGTCGGCACACATGTCACTAGCCAGGCCGGGCGTTGAAGAAAGGAAGGCAGACAACTCAGAAAGGCGTGCAACCAATTGGGGACTGCGGCGGCCGGAGTCAGGAAGCAAGAAGCTCCCCACAGAGGCACCGAAAGCCTTCAAATGTCTGCTCACATGCGCAACGAGGCTTCGCTGTGCGGCAGTGGGCAACTGAGCAAGAGAGTCCAAGGGCGGAGGAACAAAGTTGGCACGAAGGAAATTGAGGCCCATGCAAACGATGTGAAGGTGTGAAGGAGACGCCTGTGCATGATGCGTCTCCTGGCCCTCGAACCAATCTCCAAAGAAAAGTGCTCAAAGACACCACGATAAACGACAGGCAGGGGGAAAAGTCTAGAACCACATCCCCTGGAAGGCTGAGCAGGTCGAGGAGACCTGGGCAAGTGCAAGGTGGACCAAAGAAAAGAGGCAAAGTGCGTAGCACAGCCCTCAACAGGCCGGCCCAGGTGGCAAAAGAAACTTCAGTAAAAAAGTCCAGAGGAGCACCCACCGATCGCTTGCATGAAAGTCCAGGCGGAGGGCGGGCGCAACGCTGATGGGGCTTTCGCCCCTTTTGGCAAAAAAAACTTCATTGCTTGGCAAGGCTGACGCATCAGAAGAAGGAGCCGGACCTGCGGCAGGCACGCTCTTCAGCGAGGGAGAGCACACGGAGAGGCAGGCAGGGCCAGCAGAGCCTTTGACACGGGGACCTCGGCCTTCAGTTTGCCGAGGACAGCGCGGGAGCCTTTTGGGCTTTGAAGGAGTCTCGCCCTGAGTCTCCCCCGCAGGCGCCTGATATGGAGCTTTGGGGGCAGAGCCTAGGCTTTCCAACCTCCGCGTTGTGATCAGGTCTATTTCCTTCAAGTACTGGAGCGTACATGTAGTCCAGGCAACCGGCGACAGTGCGGGGAAAAAGCCCTCGACCTCGGGTTCGAGCTGTAAGGCCTGGCATGGAAGAGTTGAGCCGGGGATCCTCCAAAAGGGTGAGGACCCAACCTTGCTGGTGGTTAGCTTTGTGCTTTTGTGCCTGGTCATGTTTTGTCCTCTCTCTTTTTTAAAATACGATTCCCTCGGAGGAATTGAATGGAACCTCTATCCACTGAATGGGTTGCTGTTAAAGGATTTT
>CAJNIZ010046328.1:0-25616 GCA_905231905.1 Symbiodinium pilosum | reverse complement strand
TCCTTTAACAGCAACCCATTCGGTGGATAAGAGGTTCCATTCAATTCCTCCGAGGGAATCGTATTTTAAAAAAGAGAGAGGACAAAACATGACCAGGCACAAAAGCACAAAGCTAACCACCAGCAAGCAACGATTGCGACCGATCACACTCTGATCCAACGCCACTAAAGTCAGGGCAAGGAACTCCTGAGCTCCACGCACGTCCTGCTGGACCAAGCAATCGGCCACGTGAGCCAAACACCACATGATGTATCCTGTCTCCCGGTGACCTCCAAAACCCCCAAACCTTTCTAAATAGTGGCACATCGACACCTGACCATCGACACCTGACCATCGACACCTGACCCGACAAGTCGTCTCCGAGGCGGTGGCCCTGTCAGCGCCGAAACTTTTGGGACGGGGAGACCGGGCCCTTTGGGAGGAGCAAACGGTCGCTGATGAGGAGGCTTTGCTGGCGCAAGGGCAGGAGGCTGATTCACTTGATTCCCAGCGCCTGCTTCCAAACGATCCTGGCGATGACCTGATCTATAAGCCCTGGAAACAGAGTCGCCAAGGAGGGCACTTGCTCTGACAACTGGCCGACCGTAACACGTTTTGCCTTTGCCGCCGCTTTCTTTGGCACCGGCACTAGCTCTTCCTCCTGGGCCGAATAAAACTCCAATCTCTCGGCCGTCTCCTGCTCGATCCACAACTTGGCCTGTTGGAGGAGGGCAGCCTGCTGAAGAACTATGCGAGGAGCCTCCGGCACAAAAGAATGGACCTCACAGGATCGAACACTCTCATGGCAGCAAGCGCCCCCAGCTCCAGGTCCAGAAGCAGCACTGACACGTCCAACCCGGCAGGTATTTCTTCCCCTGCCTCGTCCTCAGGGACCTAGGATGTTGGAAGGCAGGGGCGCCTCTGTCTCTGCAACAGCCTCGGCACGCAGGTCGCCCGGCAGGGCACACAAGAAGCCCCCATCTCGGGCTAACAAGGGCAGGAGCAAGGCTTGCCGCGCCTCGCCCGAGCTGCAGATACTTGCCCAAGCAAGCACACATGGCTGACCTATACCTTCCGCTCCTAGATGCAGATCGGTAATTTGCAACATCACTGACGAAGGTGAGGCAAGGGAATGCCGACCGCGTAGCAGTAGACCCTGGCTTCAGCCAGAGAAGGGAATGAGTTTCAAATGGTGTCCGAGCTTTCCAAAGGGCCGACGGCTCTCTTGAATGAAGTATACGTGCTGTAGCGGGCAGGCTCAGAAAGGTCAGCACAGCGCACCACAATGTACACAGTAGGACGCAACCCCACAGAAGGAGACGGAAAGGGTGTAGCCCACCTCCCCTCAAGCACCTTCTTAGCCCAAAGGCCAGCAGCCCACGCTCGCAAGGCTCGCTCACGCGGGCCAAGGGTGGAGGAAGAAAGTCTGGCACAGAGATCAAGGCAATGCTGATGGCACACAGGAAAGGATGCAGCAGTCTGCGCATGGGTAGGGGTGGCAGAGGCGGCACTAGGGGCAACCCTAGGGCAGATCGGGTACCATGAACCCTATCCCTAGACCTTTCTTCAAGGGCCAGAAACTGAGCGGTCAGCGGCTATGCGAAGCCTTTCCAGAGCAGAGGTACCCTCGAAGCCTAAGGGAAGCGGGCCTAGGAACCACAACACCCCTAGGAGACCTAGGGGCAAGGTGGTCAGCAGGCACAGGCAAAGCCGAAAGCAGAAAGAGGGCCTGGCGGAAAAAGACTAGAACAGTCAAGGCCCCGAGACCGAACCCCGCAACCAGGATTGCAAGCGAGTGCCCTAAGGACCCGTTACAATGGGCTGGACAGCCCAGGCCGAACCAATAATCATTGGCTCCCCAATGTAAGATCCCAAGGACCTGGGGCAATGAAGCTACCCAAGACATAACAAGCTTGAGCATGGTCGGCCATGGTCGACGTCGCACCTAGAGATCAGGGCTTGTAACGCCTGAGAGCGGGTGCTGTTGAGTGGAATCATTGCACCGTCTGAAGATAATAGCAATAATAATAATTAATAATAGTAAGAATAATCGTAGTAGGAATCATGATGATAGTAGATAATCGTAATGATATACAATCATAGTACGAATAGTACCCTGGCACGCCAAACGCCCGCACCTCGTCAAGTCTCACCCTGCAAGTGGACAATGAGCCTTGCGCACCTGAACCCTCCTGTACAATTGGAACCGGAGGAACCGTGGAACCGAACCGTACGAATCGAACCGTCTCGAACCGGTCAAAGGTTCATAGAGGGTTAGGGTCCTGACAAACCGACCCGAATGGAACCGCGGCCACCCTGGAGTTTTCAGATGTCAGAGCGGCATCCAAACCCTGGCATAGCTTTGCGTGCTACAATGATACGAGGTCGGCATCAAACGGGCGAAGTTAAGAGGCGGGTTTTGCTTACTGACTAAGGCTGCTACTGCAGCTCTCCTGTCACTCCTCCTTCTGAGCCCAGGTCTGATCGCCTACTCGAGTTTGCTGATCGGTCCTCAGTGTTCTTCTTGTACTCACAAAGCCTGCATGTCCAGTACCTCGGCAAAAATTCCAAGATCTTGACAAACGAACCACAAGCGAGCGGAAACCAACCGTGCCTCACTTTGACCTCCTGGCGCACTCACAGCACCAAGCCAAAACCAAGCAACTGCAACTGCAACTGCTTTCAACTGCTGCATTTCAGGTCTCCTTCGAGGCGGGCTGCATGGCCACACAGTCCCCGGCAAACTGGGGAATATAGGTCTTCCTATCTTTGATGTATGGTTTTTGGTATCATGCTGGGAAACCCACGCCCGACAGTTGACCAGCTGTCATGTGTGGTCCAGTTGGCGAGATGCGAGACAGATATCAGTCCAATTGGTCACTAGCATTCGCAAAGTGCCAGCACGATGCTCCCTGATTGATAATCCTGCATTCTGCATTGATTGCACACGAAGCTTGCGAGCCAGAACGTGCAGCGAAGCTGTTCGGCAGATTGCGCGCCCTGGCATTATGTGCTTCTGAGAACATACGCCAGCCTTTGCGCTCCCCTGCTAAAGAATCAAGCAAGCCCTAGAAAAAAGACAGCGGCGCTTCGCGCTCATCTAATTCAGACAGATATGCACCATGGCAGCTACTTTGTATTCTACAGGCTGTCATGCTCACACAGGTCTTGAACAAAAGCCTGCACAAGGGGACTCTGCGAATGACACACCGGAAAAGAATCGTGAACAGGCTATGAACCAGCGACTGGAGGAGTCTTTGGGGGACCCAAAGACCCAAAAGACTTCTTGGAGCTGGTAGCTTTTCAACCCAGAGCCATCCTGTAAGCCGTATACTCTCTTCTCATTCCTTGTGTACCCTATATATAAGAGTGATTAGAGAGCCAAGTCCCAACTAGAAAAGATATCTCCAAGGCTTGGTTTTTGTCCCAAACACGCAAGTGGATGTTTGCAGTGTGCAAACGCACAGCTTCCTTGCCTGGGTGTAAAGCCTTGGCCGAGAACCTGGACAGGGAAAAAAGATTGATTGCAACGTCTCACGGCTGATCTGACTGCCAACAAGGCAATCAAAACCAAGTGAAATCTAACACCCCACCGGCACCTTGACTGTCCGACCTGAGCTGCAGCATCGCCGGCTTTGGCTACTTGTTTCCACCCAGTGCATACTCACACCACACGTGAGCCTGTTCGGTTCCAGCTCTCTTAGACCACTGTCACTGAGCCAGGCGGCCAAAGGAGTCGACGACGACCGAACAAGAGAAGAAATCCTTTCAGCACGCCATCCAGCTAGCGGCAAATGAGCAGCACGCCCGCTGACGTGTTCCATGAGTGGGATAGACCACTAGCGAGGGGCAACAGAATGCTCCGTTTAATATCAGCCGTGACACCCTACATACTTTGACTGTCGAATCCTTTGTCAAATGTATGTCAAAGGCAGGTGTAATTCCGGCATCGAAAGCGGCCTTGCGCCGCAGGAAGGTGATATTGCAGATGGCTCGATAAGAATGTCACCAGACTGGGTCAGTTGCGCAAAGACTTGCCCCGAGCTGACGCACAGCATCCCAACACGAACCATAGGTCACTGACCACCAGGTTGTTTTTCTGTGGGCTGCCAGAGCGCATGGATGCACAGGCAACTGAGGAAGAACCTCAGACCCAATGCTGCTGTTCTAAGGCCAACCTCGTTCAACAAAGTTCTATCCTCAGTGCCCAACGCGAAAGTCCGCGATCTTTGGGTAGGCTTCCGAGACAAGAGCTTCCAGAACCTTCGAAATGTTCGCCACTGGAAGCGCGTGGGAAACCGCAGCCGCCATAAGCTCAAGACGCTCATGCGAAACATTCGATGCCAATCTCACCTGAACTCAGAGGCACTCCAAAACGGGTATGACCGCTCACGACAGCTTGCCATTTGCCTGCTCATGGAAATCAGTCGTGCCCCATGCGCCATCCGGCACAGTCAAGGAGGGATGCACCTAGGTAACGCGGACAACTCGTCTCGACCATCTGAAGAGAAGATACGCATTGCTGCCAGCACGCGAGCCCTGCATCAATAGCAGACGGGCCCTGGTGCAAACTTGGGTGGGAGTTGCTGGCGAACGCCTTTCGGTCCCTGGCCTCTCCCCACGACAGATCCAAGGACGGCCATACCTGAACAAGATGGCAATGGCACTAGGGCATTTGTGCTACACTGTGACTAAGCACATCAACATCACATCATGGTAACTGGGGTACGTGCAAGGCCCTTCCCCGAGCATAGCCGCAGCTTTGGAGGCCTGGCATGAGCCCGAACACGATTCCTTGAAGCTCAAATCAGCAGGCGAATCTTTTCATAACTCCCAGCAGATTGGCGTAAGGTATCATTGGCTAAGCGTGGCCAGCGTGGTCAGTCGAGCACGAGATGACTACAGGCTCCAACAGCCCATTGCGAAGCGAAGAAGCGAAGGATGGGCAAAACCCACCGAATGATCATTCCGAAACGTGCCAGCTTGGCGCCGAATCACAGGATTCGAGTCCAGGGCTACCAACATGCGCCTCTGGTGACACCCGAGGACTTTGTCGGAACTCTTCACATCTCTTGGCTTCTGGCCTGGTCGGCCCGCTTCGCGATGGGCTCGGGTTGGTCTGCCATTTGAGGCATCGCCCAGGTTGGCATGTGCATGGTGTGCATGTCAGGTGCCTCGCATGCCCGGCATGCCCGGTATTTAGTTCTGCGGCCCAGCATCACAACTCAAGTCCCTGACCAAGGCATTCGACGTCGGCGCATGCCTCATCTGCTGCCAGCAGAATGTTGGGTAGTCAAGAATTAAGCGGTCCGGAATTGAGCGAACTTTCGGCCCAACGGAATAGTAAAAAGGGCATGGAATAGAGCCAACTTGTATCCCATACGGAAGAATAACAAAGTAGAAGCGGAATAATGGCTTGATTCGAACTGGAAACCACAAAGACAGAACAATTGCGCACTTTGCCCAGAAACCAGTTCCATTCCGGATTCCAGATGTCGTCTCTGCCAGCAACCATGAAGTTCTTGTTAAACGCTTAGTCCAAAAACCTGGCAAATCATCCCTGCCGAGGAGTAGTATGCCTGGCCCAGCAGAACGCGATAATGGCCTACTTAAAGAGGGTACGGAAAAGTCTGGTCCATGCCAGGCCTGGGCCCTAATCTATGAAATTTAAGTTGCATTCGATTTGGGGTGAGGCAAAACCGAAGAGCTCTCAGCACAAAGCGCCCACAAGACTCCTGACATTTCAATCCCCCCAAAATAACTTTTCTCAAACTTAATCGGAGGACCTCTTGCTATACAGAATCGCCTGGTTACTAGTTGTGTTGAGGGGCGGGGAGGGGGAGGGGGAGGTGGGGGAACAGTAAGGTTTTTGAGCATGCTGTGCAGCTTTGACACGGCCCCGTCCCGCGTCCGTGCGGAGTGCTGAGAACATCAGGAGCTGCCACTTCACGAACTTCCGCAAGTCTACCTCCAAAGAACCATGCCATGATGCTGGGAGACCCACAGAAGAGAGCTGCATGTGCTTGTAAGACCTCCATCTCCGCAGCGGCTCCGATTGGGCGAACTCTGCCGAGGGCTGTCGGGACCCAAAGCTGTCTCGGGCGTCCTTAGCTACATCACCGCCATTCGTGCCAATTACTTCTCATCACCTCAGTCCGAGAATCTTCGTCGGGCTTGGCAATCTGGCTCGGCCAGAGAGGTTGTTCGCTGCAGGTTCCTGGCAATATGCTGTCAACACCAACATGGGATAATTTCGAAGAGAAAGTAACTGTAAACGGAAAATTCTCAGAAAATGCAACCGAAATGGCAGCGCAGTCCTGACTGTCACCTCGACAGGGAACCTTCACTGCGACTGCAAAAGGGCTCTTCACTTGGCGAGAACCTGCAAAAGTAATCGTTGCATGGGAGAAGTGCACTGAGAGCAACGACATAGAGCACCGCGGCCTTGCAGCTTCTCAGAGTGAACTGCTCGTGGAGGACCTCAGAGCTGGACTCTGAGCCAGGCATCTCCGTTTGATGCGCGTCTCAGAGTTTTAGGCTCGGCCGGCGCACAGGCAAAACAACCCGGGCCTGTCATCAACGCAGAGTTCCAGCTTCGAATGTTGCAAGAGTGCGGCGACCCCGCCGTTACATTGAGGCACAAACGGGACGAGGATGTTGAAACTTGGCCACTCCTCTCACCGTAGTGGTCCTTTTTCCAAAGTCCTGGCACACTGGAGCATTCTGAGCGTAAGCCATACAAACCGGCTGCAATCTCCAGAACACCCTTCCGAGCAAAATCTCCCTTAAATCTGTCAACCTGCAGTGCTTTTAAAAATAGCCCGCAACACAATTGAGTTCCAGGCTACTCGACTGAACCAAATTATATCCACCTCCACCAATCGTGAAACAGGGCCATGTAATAGGGTCTGCTTTTGACAACTACCCTGCTACCATCGAGAGTTCTGGTGTTTCCAGAACGCCTGTTGCTCTGTGAAACCCCAAACCCTAAACCGTGTAAGTTCCGGCCAGTCGAGCCATCTTGATTCGTTGCCAATGTCTGACCCGGAACTTTTGCGAGACAAATTGAGCCAGAGAAGACACAGTCACAGCCCTCTATGGGAAACCCGTGGTTGCTACCGTGCGACGGTTTCCACGAAATTCTCAAGTTACACCTAGAACCCGCACTTCAATAATCCTAAGATTCTGCTCCTGAATCCTGAACCCTCAGCCCCAAACAATGGAACTAACCCCCGAGACCCTGCAACACCTTGACACAACACCATCATACATGAGTTACAACTGGCGATGCAAAGGGACAATGTGAATCATGCAGCCATACGTTGAGGAGGCCTGCAAGGCTCTCTTACATCTCAGCGTCGCACCAGCCGGGCGCACGCAGAGGCGCTCATGCACAAATACCTTTAAAAGTCTGAAGCTCGTGCTGTGGGTACTCAGGAGTTCTTTGAAGGCTGGAATATCATCCATCTCAGATGTATAAACTACAGCAAGGACACTGTTTAAGAAACCACTGGCTTAAGAAATTGAGCTCTTCACCAGCTGCCAAAATACATTTCCTTGCAAAAATGACACCCAAGCCAAAATCAAGAGATCTGACCTCGCGCTGCCCTCGGGGCCGCCCGCTCTTTAGTTCTTAGCTTGGGCCCTTTCAAGACTAATAGAAGGCCATGTGGAGGACCCTGGAGCATCCCCAAATTAAGAAAATTGAGCTTTTCATTTAACTTGGGCTCTGGCCTCCAACTAAATTGGGGGGCCTCTGAGGACTTGAGAGGCTCTTTGGAAGCCTTTGGAAAATTTTGTGGGAAATTGAGATTCGTTTAGGGGTCCCCCAAGGCTTGTGCACATGGCATTCTGGGGACCTCTCAAGTTCTCAGAGGCCGCTTGTTTGGTTGGGCAGGCAATCTCCAAACGACCTTCTGCGGACACCTGTGATGCAGAGCATCAAAGGTGTCCGGAATGCTCAGTTGGCAGTGCGCACAAATGCCAAAAGGCTTGGTGGCTAGTATCTCGCCTGTATCATCCTTGTTCTTGGTGCATGCAGGCAGGATTGTTCAGCCTTGGCCTCAGACACGCTTCAAAGGCCAAATCAAGAAATCAAGGGGCTCAATTTCGCAAATCTAAGAAGTTGCGAGGCTCATGTTCTTAATTTGGGCGTGTTGAGTTGGAGCCGAATTCTAGAAGCCGAGGGTACCCTTAAGAGATCACCAAAAAAATCGTGAACAAAAAACAGGCGCCTCATGATTTAGTAATCGAGGTTCCTCTCAGCTAAGTAGAGATTTCTTAAACGGCGCTGTCGCTGTATGTTCACAGACGCTTCATCAGAATAATGACACTCCCACAACATCTATACCATGCAAGCACTGTTAGTTCCGGAGTATGCTGCGACCCTCTTGCGCCAAGGGCAGTACCAACACTTTTCGTACTGTTTTCAGCGGTTCATGAGACTACGAGGAGAACTTCATGACATGGACGAGGCATTGTGAAAGATCAAGCAGGAAAGAAACGCAGTTGTAACTTTCTGGTTCTTTTTTGGACCCGGAAACATGAAACAGTCGGGGCAGAAGCTCCTGACGGCGTTTTCTGCGTCTGCAACGAAGCCTCCAACTCTTGGTTTCGACGTCGCCTCCAAGGACGTCGAACCCGGAAGGGCAAAGGCGGGGGCACAATTCTGAAGGCCGTGACAGACGCCGCACTGCCACAAAATCATGGAAGAAAAAAACCAGACCAGGGAAGAATCGTCCTGGCTGTGGAACGGCAGTGGCCAAACGAATCCTGGCCACTGCTTCTGGCAGCAGCATGAGTCTGAAGAGCCCGAGGCTTCTCGATACTGAAAGGCTGAATGCAAATCTAAGAACGGTCAGATAATGAGAATGGTAAGGACAGGAAGGTAACCAAGGCACACTAATGCTTGTCTTGGTGCCGAGCGTTGAGCGGCTCAAGGCTAAGCAACACTGCCTTCATCCTTCTTGGCGGTGCGCTAGGGAATAGAAGGCCCTTGGCAGGATTATGGCATGGATCTGACGAGGAAGACAAGCCCATCAGCCGAACGTTGCTCAGCATTCGCACGGATTCTTAAGTGTTGAAGACAGACATTGCTACGTGAGCGTCCAGGTCTGCTTCCTTGCAGGAGTACTCGACATTGAGTCTAGGTCGTCCACTCCGACAACCTGCCTAGCTACAAGCCCAACCATGTGACTGCCATCACTTCTACGTCATCAGATTATGGGCGAAGCAGCCGCACTGAGTCGCAAGCTTTTCACAGCGTAGCGGAGAGCGGAATCAAGCATCAATGACAGTTAACAGCAGACAGCACACAAAACATCCAAAAGCATTGCCAAACTGTGCACAAGCTGGGTTAACCTACGCTCAGAACAACTGGGCCGGCTTTGCCCGGCAGTCTGTCGCTGGAGAAGGCGGCGGCGGTGAGCATGGTTTGGCCTCAGCAATTTCTCACGATGGCTTACATCAAATAGCTATGTGCTTCGGCTGCCAGGTGCCAAAGTGTTGCAGAACAGCATACAGCAATATACAGCATGGAGCCTCTCCATGGAGTCGAGGAGACTGGCTTCAAGGATTGAACATTTGGTGCGGTGCTCAGGGGAACTGTCTAAAATGGCCGTTTTTAGTTGTTACAGGCACTGCAGCAGCTAAGCAGCAGATCTTCATTAACAAAAACTGGTCGCCAAACATAACCTTGCGGGTGGTGAAGAAAGTGCCCCTGCGTTTCGGGGAGGTTGGTGGCAGCTGTTGCTGGATTAATTTCCTTGGCTTTGGGGGGGTTCGCATGCTCTGCGCGTGTGATGGCTGTCCGCAGACTGACAACGCTCTTCATGTACACAGTCAGTTGTGTGCCTGATCTTGTTCCACGCTTCAACACATTGAATCATGCTGGCTCTGGACACTAAGGAAACATGCTAGGTTGAGTGCCTGGAAAAGAAACCCCATGGTAACACTTACTGCTTTCCGCTCGCCAGAAGCAGCACTTCTCAAGTGCACTGCACTCACCAAACCTTCTGACAACGTCTGACAAGATTCACTTCTTGGCATGAAACCGTTCACTCTGGGCATCTAGCTTGCTGAACGGCCTTGTCCTGTACCGGTGGAGGAGATGCCGTCCGTCTGAAAGCTGCTTCATACGAATTCTCGGCCGGCCGCCTGGGTGAGCGGGATGAAGGCCTGTCCTGTTGGTCAGTCCGGAAAGGCAGGGCAGCACGAGGGCGAGGGGCTGGGGCTGCTGGGGCAGCCTGGGTCTTGTGGATCCGAGACTGCAGCACCCGGTTCTCCCGCTCCAACTCCAGTCGGCGCTCTTCGCTGATCCGCAGTTGCTCCTCCAGGCTTCGCAATAGCTCCAGCTGCTTCTCTTCCATGCGGTGAGCCTGGTCAGTTTGAGGCACAGCCTCCGCCTCTGCATTCCGTGCAGCTTGTTCGCATCGCTCATGCTCCTCGTGCAACTCCAATCGAAGTTGCTGTCGAAGCCGCATCTGGTGCTGAAGTTCAGCCTCCTCTTCATCCAGCATGTACAGCTGCTGCTTGTAATGTTCTGCCAGCAGCTCCCTGTACTGCGCCGCGGTTTCCGGCGTGCGTCTGGTCGCATGCGTCTGCAAAGAAGGGCAGCATTCCTTTGGCTGCCGCGCATGAGTCTCAGGAGCATGTGCCGCAAGAGAGGCTTGCGGCTCTCGAGATGCTGCACGTGCAGAATGCTGCAAGTGCTGATCTGAGGCTTCTCTCTGAACAGGTTTGCAATCCCGATGTGGCTCTGGTCCAGGGTGTGCGCTGTGCACGCTGCGACTCCTAAGGTCCTCCTGGGAGCTGGAATTGTTTGAGCGTCTTTGCATCTCCAGCATTGAAGCTACTTTGCGCTGCAACCTGTTCAGATTCTCATCCAGGGGCTCCACAAAGTCAGCCAACGATCCGCCAGCATGTACGCTGTAAGATGAGGATGGTCCTCTGGACCCTGCCAGCCGTTTTGGGGCAAGGCTCGGACCTGGGCTCTCCTCATCTTCTTCTTCTTGAATACAGCTCAAAGCGACCACCTCCGACTGCAGAAGCTCGTCTTGGCACAGAGTGTCTCCAAACGTCGGCTCACTGGATAGTGGGTGAGAGGGAGCAGCAAGCCCTCCGCCATCTTTAACTGAACGCGGCACCGGAGTAGTTGCTTTCCTTCCGCGACACAAGTCCAACCCCTGATCACTACTCATGGCTCGCACGGTCTTCTCCAGCAAACAACCAAAAGCTTGCAACCACAGCCTTGGTCCGCGCGGCTTCCAAGCGCCTGTGCCAGCATGCTTTCCACAATTAGCGCATCTTGGCTGCTGTGTCTTTGCACCGGCAATCGCGCAGCTCAACTGTATTAGCGTGAAACCTCACATAATCTCCATGTCAGGTCTTCCAAAGGCCGTACGATGTGATGTTCACACCGAGGCCACACGTCATGCTGGCCTGTGACCGCCCCTTGGCGCTGACACCCTTAGACCTCTAAACTCGGAAAGCCTGTCGAATGAGGCAAATCAATATGCTCTGCGAGAGCCAGTCTGCCTGCGGGGTGGCTTCTGCTCAGGTGCAGCCTATGCAGGGCAAGGAGCCAACTCCTTTTCAGCGGCATCTGCCCACTTCTTCATCTTGTCCCACATGTCCTGCAACGCGAGGATGAGCATCCCTGGGCACGTGAACGTCGGATTGCTCCTGGGGCTTCGTCTTTGCATCATCATACTCCACGGTCACTGTCTTCCCCTCGATATCACAAGAAATGCTCCTTAGCACAAATGATTAGTGAAAATCTTTGAAGGGCTGCGCGCGCCCAGGCGCGGTCAACGCCAGTAGTGCGAAACTGTGCATGACACCGTCAAGGGGCGTGCCAGCAACTCCGTCCCCCCAACCCTTAAGACAAAGCTCCAATCCCACTGTTTCCCAAAAAAACATGCCTCAGAAATTGTGCCCGTGCGAGAGCTGGGCACACTGCAAAGCCGCGCAATCAGATGCAACCGCAATTTCACCCTTCGTCATTGAAAAGACATGGGACCAGAGCCGCTGATGGACCACCGTTGCTGAAAAAGAGTACCTTCCACGAAGACAGTAGAACGTGGACACCAGCGCGCTTCAATGCGGCAGAGGCTTCCATTTGACACCTTCAAGCATGTTGACACTCCGATCCGCCTCGAAAAGCCATCACAGAATCAAAACGTACAAGAAGCCAGAGACGTAAAATCATCAGCTGCATAAGCCATCATAAGCCCGCAAATGAACCCACCAAACTTTCAAGACTCTTTCAAGCCAAGAACCCATCGCAGTCGCAGTAGCAGTCGCAGTGTCGCAGTAGCAGTAACAATAGCAGCGGCAATAGCAGTAGCCGAAATAGTGGTAAGGGCAGAACACCGCAGCGGTAGTACAGCAGTAATTATAATAGTAGTGTTATTGGCAGTGGAAATTTGTAGCCAGAAAAGTGGTTCTAAGGGCCCAGTCCACAAGTCTGAAGCCAACTGGAACGAAGAATTTTTTTGGGAGTCCATTTCTCTAACTTGAGGTTTGCAGGCTGGTGGTGGCTGCTTTGACAAGACTAGGCGGCTCAGGCAGTCTGAATATTGGCCTCACAGAGGCAATCCCTTCTCATGATGGTTCATGCTTGACTGCGGCTGTTACTGCTGCACTTGTCCCAAAAGAATATGTGCCACAACTAAACTCAAGCAGATAGATGACCCTGAAGCGGGCCTCTAGTATCTCCTGGTTTCTGCCTCTTTGGTTTGTATGCAAGAGGATGATCCACTGTTATATTTGAGGCCAACGTCCCACAGATCAGGGGGTATGACAAAAAGGGCTCACATGTTTGCCGCAGGTGGTGGCTGCATTGTTCTATCCCCGTGACCCGCCTTCCCGTTGTTTTAGAGGCAGGCCATGGCCGAGCCCCATAGCACCTCCTACCGACCCCACCCTCCGCGGCGAGATATGCAGATGAAGGTCCGCTGCAGCAGGCTGGCTTTCTTTGGGTCAACTGTATTGCGAAAGTTAGCAGGCCGCAACCCTCCTCCTGAAACGGCAAACGCTATCAGACTATCTCGTTCAACATGGTGGACACTGTTTGCTGAAGCAAATTATTGAGTACCACTTTGTTGGACGTTCTGCGCAGTCATGGATGGATCTTAGAAAGCACACTCATAGACTCATAGAATTGTGCAAAAGATGTTTCGTGCATGTTCATAGAGTTGGGCCACATACTGAAACACCACTCGAGTTTGCCACAGCAATTTGTGTCTTAAAGTTGGGCTGTAAGCTTATAGATTGTACTGTGTAGGTGCTGCACGAGAAGGTACTAGGTAGATTTGACCAAAAGGGCACTCCTTCTCGCCCTGCGTCGACAGCAGACGTATGCCGCCCAATCCCTAGCTTGTGGGTCCCTCAGGGCCTGGCCTGGTTTCGGCGGCTGTTGCTGCAGGTAGGAATACAGCGAAAAGGTCTAAGATAGGTTGCCGACATTAAAGTCTTAGTCTTAAGTCCGTTTGACACCAGCCCCGGATGTACCAAAAGGAGACGAAAGGTTTGCCCCACCTTTGCTATGGAAGTGCGCGTGTCTGCGTGGTTTGGCGCTGCACTAAACTTCGGTTTCTGCGATTCCGTGCCCCCAGTGAGTACCTAACATCTTGGCCGAAAGGGGGCGTTGTGGTCAAGAGGCGCCCAAACTTCCACAAAATAACGTCCAGCACCTGGATAGAAGAAATCTAAGCCCTGGACCTGCAGCGTGGTCACGCTTATCAATGCGTCAAGCAATCTGGTGAAAACTGCTCCAAGCCGTTTGGAGTTTCCTGTAAATATGCCTCTTCATCCAAGGACGAACAATGCTTACGTGCTATGTAAGTCCAAGGGTGTTTCCAGGCAATCATGCTACCCAAGTATTTCACAACTTCTTTAGGGTGGTTTGACTAAGCTGCGTACCATACTCCGCGGAAACATTCCCATCGCGCTCAGGATGGGTTACGAAAAATTATGCGCCACGTTTGATCTGAGCAAACCGAGGTGTGAAATGGAGCATGGGTGGCAGGAGGTGGCGACGAATCGCTTGTTGAACAGCCACCACACGGTGCGGAGGAAGAATGAGTAGACGACGTAAACGTCGCCAGCGCCGAAGCCACAGCTTGCTGCCACGAGGTCGCTGCTGCCATGCCCGCCACGCCACTGCAAAGTCGCTGGCCGCAGACCAAGGAAGCAAGAAGCCAGGGATCCACATGAAGCAACAGGACAGCAGCCAAGGCAACGGGAGGACGGAACACAACAAAATTGGAAGCGACGAGCTGCACAGCTGCAGCACGGCCGTCAAATGCTGGTCCACACATGCACACATGTGTGCCATGACAGTTAGACATTCTACAGTTTCGTGTGGAGCTCTGCCATTTTCAAATTAATGGGCGGCGGCTTGACAATGATACTCCTTGCCTGTGTGCTACGCAGCATGCGCGTGCCATCGCGTGCCATCGCGTGCCCCAAGCCTCATCTTCGCACAAACGGCATCTGGAAAGCAGAAATCAAGATGTGCTAAGCAGTTCAAACAGGAAATCGGCTGAAGATAGGGAATGCAAAGGACTGCATCTTGTTACTTCTACGCGCTGCTATATCACTGTTACAGATGCCTCGCCGCATGCCGCAGACCAGGGAAGTATGCAGTTGGTTGGATTTTGGTCTGAGGTCAGAGTGACCTGCAGATTCTCTGCGTGGTTTAGCATGTGCACGTGGTTTGTTGGTGGGTTTTTGGGGGGGGCAAAATAACGTGCATGGCTTTTTGCCATTTCTTACTCCTGGTGGTTTCCGTCGGGAGGAGTAAGAGATGAGAAGGTGCACTTACCACGCTTTGGCCCAAGGATTCTGCACCCTGACAGCTTCGGCTGCTACCACGGCAAGCTCTTACCCTACCTACGACGACAATGTCTTGCAACAAGCACGACAGCGGGCATCATGTTTTGTTTCACGCCTCTACGCCCTGCAAACGTCGCACCCTGCGACTTAGCTTACGCGCCGCCTTTGGCGTTGCTGGACCTGTCGGATCCCAACCCGACAACAAGGGATCGTCAGACCGCACTTCTGTGGCGCAGCGCATGTCAAGGGGCCACAGTGTGAGCCTTCCCGCGTGGATCATGCACCGCATAGAATCTACAAAGAATCTAGCCAGCACGTCTTCAAGCGCCGCTTGGAGCACCAACGTCGCCTCCTCTGTCAGCCGAACCTGCACCACCTCCCCACGCAGCAACTCAGCCAGTGTGTCCTCCAAAGAAGGCATTGGAAGAATCCCATACTCGTGCACAAGCAAACTTGTTTCCCCTTTCCCATGTCACTTCCTGCCTTGGCCGCCTCTACAAAGGGCTTCACAGCGATGGCGAACGACCTCTGCAGCACTCGGCGGGCGGCTTGCTTGTCATGGCTGCCGCGTCGAGCATTCGGCAAGTTCTCCAGCATCTCGCGCACTTGCTGTGCTCTGCGACGGAAGTGGTACAGCGGGCCCTTTTTCCAGCCATCAGCACCGGGAGCCCACTTTTTGAGACCTCCAAAAATAAGGCTCCTGGCCAATACACACTATCTTGCACAAGCTGCAGCGTTGCAGCATATGCTTGCCACACCACATGCAATACATTGGTTTGAGGTGGGGCGGGGGTCGGGAGCCCCCTTTTTCAGATGTTGGTCCCATAATCTACCCAAAAAGCGGGCTCCCGGTTTATTGTCGGACTCTCCCCTGCCACACCACTTGCAATACATTGGTTTGAGGTGGGGCGGCCCTTTCTCAGGTGTTGGTCCCGTAATCTACCCAAAAAGCGGGCTCCCGGTCTATTGTCTGATTCGCCAACACACCAGCACACAAGGGCAAATACAGGCCTGTAGCGAAGCCACCCGTCCAAGAAAGTCCAAGAAAAAGTTGCTTGCCTGGCAACAAAGACAACATCTGAATATGTTGTTGTCTCACATGTGTCATTCAATGTCATGTCTGACGGCCTCTACCGCATCTCAGGAAGGCCGCTCAAAACTGCATAAAACTAAAAAGTTGTTGAGCCGAAAGGCTGTCGTGCTGATGCATTTTGGAGTCGCGGTATGTGACATGTGGAGTTTCCTGTCGCTGTAATCCACACTGGGGTATGGTAGGTCTCCCCTGTGGTAAGAGGTAGTAAGAGCGTTCAGTTTTATTGGCTCATTATAGGGTTCTCTGAAAAGCAATCGAGAGCTCCAGTTCATAAGTTCGTAATGCTTGCATTGAACTTTTTGGGGCATGCCACGTTATGTTCATTGCGCTCATGCAACAACGTTCAGCTCACAGTGCTTTTGTCTTACGGTGGTCTTAATTGGCTAGACACATGTTGTACTCACTGCACTGACGAGCTTTCTTGGATGCTCTACAGAAGCTAGCCAAGGGCAGTTGATGCTCGGAAGAGGTAGCATCGGAAAGCCCGAAAGCCTTGAACAATGCGTAAACCGCTGCTTTGGCATTTGACTTCTGCATGTTGCGCCATGACATGACATTTTGCAGGCCGCATAAGCGCAGCCAAGTATGACAGCTGCTGCCAAGATTCGAAACGCCATCTACCTGCCGGGCAAAATCAGATAGACATGTACAGCAGACAAGCTCGTAATGGCCTTCTTTAGGATCCGCTCAATGGCCCCTGAGCAGCCAGAGCATGTCATACCAACACCTGGCGTTGGCTTTCGTTTTCTTGTGCATCTGCATGAATTCAGATGGCCTTCAAACTTCACAGATTTAGACATAGAGACCTTGCCCGAGTCAGAAACACAGAACAAGCGAGAGGCACTGAAAGCTATTGATTCCACAGTTGAGGCAAACACACAGTCAGAGGCCACGCAGGAATTGTTTTGAGCCAAACTGCTGCTAGAAGTTGACAACCTCAATCGCAGTGCAATCTGCCGCAGTGCAGGCGCTGCCAACGTTAGCAGAACGTGATGTCAAATCCCTGGCCTGGCACCCGCGCGTCAGGCCTAGAAGGCATCTACACCTTGGACAGCTGGTCATCTCAACTCGAAAATTCCGCAATACCGCTTATATCTCCTGCTTCACGTGGGATCAGCCTGTTGATCTGCAGCAAGTTCCTCTTTCGCGGCATAGTGCGTCATAGCATACCGAAAGCCGAGCAAGGACTGTCTTTTGGTGGGCATTTCAGATGTATGTCAACCTTTTT
Organism: Symbiodinium pilosum; assembly: GCA_905231905.1. NCBI lineage: Eukaryota > Dinophyceae > Suessiales > Symbiodiniaceae > Symbiodinium > Symbiodinium pilosum. The sequence goes on along the minus strand of CAJNIZ010046328.1, from coordinate 8,478 downwards.
GTCACGGGCCACTTCCCTCAAAGCATAGCTCAAGCCATGCGAGAGCCCGTCTTGGGCTGGTGTTAGCTTCACCATTGCCGCCTTCATGCGGAAATGGGATTGATGCAACGCGCGCTGCAAGCAATGCTCACTTGCTGAGGATGCTGAGTTTTCATGAAACAAGACATTCCTCGATCCTCTGTCTGGACACGGCGTCTGGAACAGTCAAGTTGAGCCTCTTCCCCAGCTATCCTCTTGGCCACACCTGCCCAGCTCCCATTTCAAGTTGTTCGGCATGGCTCGGCTATGCCACGGTTCACTGGTGTATACTGGTGTAATGACACACATTTTATGAGTGATTTCTTCTTGAATTGGAAGAATAAGCAGGGATAAGCAGGGAACGTGCTTCGTATGAACCAGGCAGAGGTGAGGGCGAACAATGACAAGTGGGGTCGGGAACCTGAGAAAGGGGCCTGTTTGACCAGCACCAGCACCAGCACCAGCACCAGCACCACCAGCACCGGCACAGGCACAGGCACTGGCACCAGCGCCAGCGCCAACGCCACCGCCACCGCAGGGACCACAACGAACTACTGCTTCCTCTGTTGTTGCTGTTACCACCCTGCTACCACCACCGGTGCTACAGCTGGCAGGGATTGCGGTGGGGGCTTTGTAAAACAGTAACCTCCACTCCTGCAACCAAGGCGCTCTTTGCTCAAATTACACAAACTGTAGCCCTGGCATGGCCAAGGCGGAAGTGCACCACGCTTTAAGAAAATCCAAGCTGGCCCCAGAATTTGCTGACAAAATTGATTGATCAAAGATGTCTTGCAGCTGCGGGGACTGAACAGGCCAGCCTTGTGGCTGTTAGAATCCCGGGTGGACAGTCATGAATATCTGGCTCCAATAGTAACTGCAAACTCGTTTGCCTGACCAACCGGGGAACATTGACCTTCTTAGCTTGGAGGCAGAGCCACCATGCAAAGTTGACCCAACATTGCGGAACCAGTTTGGAAGTTCGACGCTCAAAATTCTAAACCAGGCCAGATATCAGCGGCTCCGGCAACGATTCTGGTCGCATGGACTGGTGCACATGAACCATTGCTTCACAAGAAGCCCAAGACTGCACCTGCCAGGATCTTTTTGGCGGGCCACTTGCAAGATCAGAACAGCTGCGCCTTCTACGAAGACCACTTGACCCGCTTTCCATTGTCCTCAGCAAAGCCGTCTGTGCTGTCCAACGAGCACATTGCGATAAAGAGCAATTGGCTTGTTCCAGATTCTGGGGGGATGACCCAAACACCTTTCCGCGGCTCAAGCGCTCCAGGGAGCCAGTAACAACCTGATGCCATCGCAGCTACAGCCACGAATCAGGAACTTGTGTGGGTAAGGGACAAGACTAGGTAAGGGACCAAAAATCAGTGCGTGAAGGGCGCAGCGTTTTCAGGGGGATGCACATCACTAGCGGGTTGCACATCACTGGCGGGTGGCTCGCAAACTGCGTCCATGTCTACAAGAGCAGCAACAAGGAACAACCTTTGGGGATGGACGAGTGCCTCAGCTACCATCACGCAGGTTTACATGGGAACTAGCGCCGGCTGCAGTGTCACCATTCCATTTGCAGGTATTGCTGTCGCAGAACAGTCGCAACAGGCCAAACCTGATTGTGCAAATCTTGTGACCATCCCAAAGCCTCCTTTTGCATTGTCACATAGCACCAGCCAGCAGGGAAGCAACCCCGCGAGAAGTAAGCAGTTTGTGGAAGCCCCCGTAGCAACCAGCAGCCAGCATTGCTGCAGTCCTCCAAAGGAGCCCAATAGAGCCTCATTGCACCGAAACGGCCCGCAGCAATGGCATCATTAAAGTCCCGCTTCTCACCCACCGGTATGCCCGCGTTTATTGGATGCCACGTCAGACTTGAATTAGATGTGGCGAATCAACCTAGTTGCGTTGAACAGTGCACAGCGGCACTTTTTGAATGCGGTGGAGGAATCGCCGTACGGCGGGGGGTCCTCAAACTGCCCCAATCCTCCGGGGCTGAACGGACAGGGCGCTCTTGCACCCGCCGGGCATGAGGCGTGCGTAGAAGCCCACTAAGGTGGAAAGATCGATAAATCAATGCTTACAAGCGTATTGGACAAACTGCCTGGGCTGGGCGGGTAGGACAAAAAAGGCGGTCTGAGAAAACGGACGGCTTTGGGGACCGCCCAATTGCTTTTTGTTACAACGCACACAAGCGTGCTATCAAAAAAGCCACACGTGTGCGGACGGTGCGATCCGATTGCTCTGCATTTTAACAACGCACACAAGTGTGAAGTAAGACAAGGCTCCTGGTTCAGTTGAGTTTGTAGTTTAACCCGATTGTCAATCCGTTAAGTCCATCGATTCTTCGTCAGCCTGAGCTTCGTACCTGGACCGTGCTGCTTGCCGTTCTGCCACTCACCCGTGAAGCGGCTGCCATCTGGCCTTGATTCCATGCTGAAATACTTAGATGTGCGCACCGTGTGCAAGTCTTTTCGCCAGCAAGATGCCAGCGGAAAACGCCGTATCCATGTTTCTTGTCGTAGTGGTAATGGCCTCATGGGGCTTGGTGGCTCTGCACGTCTGATTGGGGAGTTGTTTGAACGTGTGCCTTGTCTGCACACGTAAGGCTAGAAACAACAGCCGTCAGCATTTCAATTTCGACTCATATCTGTGCACCAAGGGCCTTCGTAGGATCGGCCATCAGGCCAAACACATGTACCTGAACAAACGCTCCAAGAGGGTGCTTGGGGCCGTCGCAGCTTGAGTGGCGCACCAATACCGTGCATCTTACATTTGCTCCACTGGCCATGGTAACGACGACCGTCAGACCAGTCGTAGGTTCCTCGCGGTGTCAGCCATGGCACTTTGCAAAAGCACCCTCGTCCATGTTGTGTCTATTGCGAGGTTTCCATTTGAACTTTCCTGAGTAGAAGTGCTCAGACAACCCGGCAGCACAAGAGCAGCAAGCCGCCTTCACCATCAATCTCATTGTCCTTAAAGGTGCCCGAGTACTTTGACCTCGCGACTGAATTGTCGCAGCCCAGAAAGGAGTGCGTTGCATCTCAGTGTCCAGCCCACCGGGCCACGAAAAAATGCCCTTTCCAGTTTTCTTTCCTTCGAGGTACCTTGCATCAGCTCATTTCAAGATTGGAACGCTTTGTTCAACAGCAGTCTTCCGAGGACAAAGCTCGCCAACATAAGTTGAACCGTCTGGCCAAGTTTCCTTGCTTAGCCAACATCTAGCGGCACATCAAATATTATCTGGGAAACCCAAGCCTGGCCGTGCCCATGCTGTTGGTCAGCTACCTTTGCCATCTGTGCACACTGAGCTAAAGGTAGCAAAACCACCATCCTTGAAGGGTGTCACTGGTGCTGCGGCCCCTGCCCACTCGCCTTCAAAGATTGCTCCATCTACCTGTGGAAAACAGCATCAAACGCTTGACTCAACTGGAACTTCCAACTCTGTCCTGGATGTACTTTCCTTTCCCATGAGCTTTGTCAGCTACCCAGTGCCCCTCATAGACCTCAGTGCCGCTGTGTCTGACGTGTCCATGTTGCAGCACGCTGTGTCCAAGGTCTGCACGTCACCTTCTGGCTGCATGAACTTTCCGTAGCCTTCAGCAACATCCTCTCGAATCGGTGCAATTCAACGGGCTTGGCAAGAATACTTCTCTCTTCAGGTTGACGTTTGATTGGGTAATCCTTCTCGCTTGGTACAGTACCTACTGAGATACGGCACGTCATGTGCTTGCAAGCTAGGGATGTCTGTGAAGCTTGGCAAACGTTACTCCTTCCGGGCCAATCCTTTATTAGCGCCCGCCATTTGGCAGCTCAGCTACTGAAGTTTGACATCGCTCTTCCTGCTTGCGAGAAGCATCTCTAAAAAAAATGCCTGCTCGAGGGACCGCAAAGCACCCACGTCTTGTTACATCAACGCAGGAATGAGCTCAAAGGCCCTCGTGAAATGCCCCATACAACCACAGAACACCATAGGCCAATGCACAGCAAACATCAGCAAGCACGATGTTGTCCCAGGTACATTACTGGTTTGCCTTTTTTTGCGTGCCTAGCATGACATGTCCTTTCAATCTCTGGTATTTCGAAGCTTGAAGGTCTTCGCCTGAAGGTCTTCGTAGAGGGTGGTCAAACCATTTTCCCAATTGCCCAATGGACGCCAGTGGGCACCCAGCTTATGTGCTGTCCGACCACTACTGCGTAGATGATGTTGAAGAAGGATCTGTTGATGGCCGAGTTGGACGGATTTGACAAGATCACGTCGCAGAGTGCCCTGGCGTCCACCACGTCAGGTTGTAGATAGTAGATGGCACCCACAATATCCCACAATGATTTGCCTCCGTCAGTCCTGCGAACTTGCAGTGGGCGCTGCTGTGCCGGACGTAGTCTGGGCCCGTCCACGCGAGACCATGATTTCGAGCCAATTTCAGAGCATGCTCCACAAGCAGCTGCGGAACCCAGCTGCCTGCTCCGTACTAGAGCGAGAGTAAGACCAGAATTGCGAGGAGCCTCACATACCTAAGAACGATCTCAGGCCAAATTGTAAGGACGCTGCACGCGCACAGGCAGTGGACGCGTGAAAATTTGGGCAATCAAAGGCGGAACTAAGCAAGAAACTACAATGAGCTACCGATTCACACGCTAATGCTACGAACCGACGGCTGACGACGTGGCACGGGAGGTTTCATCAAGTTTTGTGCGGCTTTATGCTGTTGTGAGCGTCTTGTAAAGTTGTAAAGGCTTTCCATAGTTTCCTGGTTTTGAAAGTTTTTCAATCACTGTATTCAAGAAACTTTCTAGCCTGTGATGGCTCGGGTCAACATCGGGACCCGATGATGCTGTTGATGCTACTCTCTTGCAGGATGGTTCGGGGTGTCGTGCAAATCCCGTTCATGCATGCCTGAGTTGAAACGGAGACCGACCGTGTTCAGTATAAAGGTGTGTCGGGGATGCCGAGGTCATGTACGGGTCTTGGAATCCTACGCACTGCGAGCACCGGGGAGGGGGGGGGTCACGTCAAGGCAAAGGCGAAGCGACGCGAACCACCAGGCTCTTGCGGAGCCTCGACTTGGAGGACGCTGCACTTCCGCCAACCGGCAGAAGTTCTCAGTGCACCAGTAGAGAAATTGGGCTCCCGTGACAAAGCATGCCCAGTTCATGACATCGTCAGTCCTCGCAAAACTCCCCAACATAACTCGCACCGTCGGGCCAGACTAGCGTGCCCGAACCTTAGAGAACATGGTTTCTCAATGCATCTACGTACGCAGGCCATGCACCCTGGCATTCTCTGTACAGGAAGCCTCGTTTCTGCACTGCAAGCCGCCCACACTCACTGCGCAGCATGAGAAATCACTGGAGAGGCCGTGGCCATCTCTGAGGTTCCCCCTCCACTGGCCAGTGTACCTGCCAGCGTCTGCTCATGGATTCCACAGCTCACTGTACCTCCAGATTCCAGTGAAGGCACTTGGCTCCGTTACGAAGGAGGACCTCTGGCCGCGACCTTAAAATCTCCACAGCTCAGCTAGCAGAGACACACTTTGGGTCTCACGAGGATAGGGCTCTCTCTCTTCTGGTGCTGGCGCGGGTCCAACCAACACCACTTCTGTCAAGCGATACCTCAACGATACAAGTGACCAACAAAGTCTTGCAGCTTGCCATTTATAGTCCGCAGATACCACAGTTCCAGCCAAGGTGCGCGTTTGGGTCATGGTCGCCTCGCAGGAATTCTCACTGTTCAGCCGCTGCCGCAATGTAACCGCAAACGTGAGAGTGGCCACAGAACTGCTACCTTGACCTGCCTTTTATGAAACAAGTGCATGCAAGAGCATTCCCGACTGAAAAAAAAACAGACTCACGCAGGCCATGTGCTATGCTGGCCATCCGAATTTTGGTACGTGCTTTGCCTACAAAACTCTGGCGCGACAGCCCGACTGGAAACAGCTTGCTGTCGCAGTCTCTGAGGCCCATACCTTGGTCATCCTCACAGCATGGAAAGGACATGCAGCTCCTGGCAGCAGTTTCAACTCGCAGGAGAATTGGGTTGATGAATTGCGGGTCGGCATGGATCTGTGAGGGACTAGCTTTGCACAGACAAGACCTACCACAATGCGAATCGCTCTAGGATGAACATAAGTAGCAGATACGAACTTCTTGCCCTGCTGGCTTCTTTGTTGAAACACTTGCCCCTGTCTCTTAGCCTTCACTCTCAACCGCGTTTGATGTTATGCATTCATGTTCAACATGATGTCAAAATAGTTTTGGCTTTGTGCCCACGTGGCCTCGAAGATTCCATGAATGCTCATCAGCTTTGTGGCTCCGCGATAAGAGAACCTGGCAAATTCCAAGTTCTACTGATCAGGTAACATCTAATAGATTGATCCGCATAACATGGAAGGACTCGGAACCCTGCCTGCCCTTCCAGAAGCTCGGCGCGGCGAAGCTTTTGCCGGGTTAACCCCTGCTTATGCAAAGAAAGCTTAATTGGAGGCTGCTCGAGGGTTTGCTTGGTCGATGAAGCCAATGTTGTACTCAAAACGTTGGCACGGTCTGATGGATGCTCTGAGCACTTGTGCTGCTGGAGCTGCCATAAGCCCTGAAGGCCTTGAGACAACAGCTGCAGGGAAAAGGAAAACGAGGAGGTACAGAGCCCAATGCGAAGCACTAATGCTGTTGGCAAATGCGGTGAACAACCACCTTTCCAAGTTGGCCGTAAAGCACTGACTGAGTTTCGTGCCATCAAGACATTCCGCGAGCCATCGTGCAAGTTGACCCGCCCAGTATCAGTACGTGTACTCTTGATTGTGGTCACAGAGTCTGGGCTTGTAATGCTCCATGTGAGCGAGGTATCCAGGTTCTGCATCTCATCACTCATTGAGTCCCATGAATTTGCTACAGCTACAGCCCTTTTGCACTTGGAGCTACGTGATCTACCTGAAACTTTGACGCTGCAGACACTCTTCCGCTGACCTGACTGCGTGCGGCGGAAGAATCATCGTCATCGCTCGCAGCTGATCATGGACATGACATCACACGCAGCAAGTTCTGTGAGGCGTTCATGAAGTGCCTGAGCAACGACCTCGGCTGCATTTATGGCATGACATATCTGTCAACTTTTCCAGCCATGAGGAAATGAAGCTGCTAATCGATAGAGACTTTGCTCGCTTCGAAGCAGAGACACTGTCACGGTCGTCCAGGGAGCCCCACTTCAATTAGGATGCCTGCAGTTTTGTTTTGTTTTGTTTTGGCTTTCATTTTCGGCTCGTGCCTGTGTTATCTGCTTTCTCAGGCTGCTTTCTGTCTTCCATTCTGGGTCTTTGCTCTTTGCTTTTGTTTCTTCCTGCATGCTTTCGCTATGCCTGCTATTGACTACTTATCGCATTTAATTACGACTTTTATTGCAATTATCACCATGGTCAGCGCCATCTAGGTTTGGATTCTGCATGATTCTGCTAATACTGCGATAATCAAAGACGAGAACTATGATGACTATCGCAACTACTGTGTTTATCATATACCTGATGTTGGCGTATTACAATCACTCTTAATGTCCTTCTTGTTTTGGATGCAAGTTGTGTTATTGTTACGACAATTGTTTGACTACTATGACAAATATGACTCCCATACACCAGTATTGTTATTACTATTGTTAGTGATCGAACTTACCGTAATACGACTACACCTATTACTATTACCATTATGACTAATATTACGACTAGAATTAGTACTGCTAGCGTTACTGCTACCACTGCTGCTGCCGCCGCTGCCACCACCACCACCACCACCACCACGACGATGACGACGACGACGACTACTACTACTACTACAGCTACNNACTACTACTGCTACTACTGCTATTGATCATTCAAGCACAGCCGGTCGACGCTCAGCTGGTGGACAGCTAAGTGGCGGCGACTGCTCGCCAGCGCATCAAGTGCCCTAAATCCACAGTGGGAGTCAATGTTGCGAGTAACCATGTAATGACTCCAGTCAACACCCAACAGGCAGTACAAGGAACTTGCTCCTTAGCTATACACTATACAGCGAGTTCTCACGAAAAGGTCTGCGTAATGGACGAAAACTTCCTGGGCACTTCCAGCCGTAGATCTCCACATCACACAGGTGTTACAGGGACTCATCGCATCGCGCAAGTTGCCTTTTCAACCTTGCGCAATGCAGGCCTGCATGAGTCACTGGCTCGCGAAGGCAATGTGTAGCAGAACAATCCACAACGAATGACGCCACATTCCCGAAGATTGACACCCATCGGCAGTCGTCCACAGCCATCCCACTTAGTCATAAACGTGGTGGCCAACATGTCGGTGGCACCTGCTTGGAGAGCTTGTCTGCAAGAGAGCGGGCCCCTGCGATATACGCTGTACAGCGAGTTCTCACGAAAAGGTCTGCGCAATGGACGAAAGCTTCCTGGGCACTTCCAGCTGTAGATCTCCACATCACACAGGT
>CAJNIZ010046327.1:130264-147764 GCA_905231905.1 Symbiodinium pilosum | reverse complement strand
CTGTGATCTTTCTTGTTGTTCTGAAGCCAGTCCGTTCCTATAGTTCAGGACTCTAGGAGATTGGAGGGGTAATTAGGGGTCCTGAAGTTTCAGGCAAAATATTTAGACATTGATGCTGGTATTCGGGCATCCCGACATCACCTGTAACTATGCCAATGTATGTGCTGATTCTGCCAGTGGCGCACACGTAGAAGCATGACCTCGGGTGGCAAGCAAGCTGCATAGCGGCTAGCAGCTTAGCAGCTTGCTGCATCTGCATTCTCCAAAAAAAGATCTGTCTCTTTTCATGAGAAACTCGCACTTGGGAGCGCGTTTGAGGATCCAAAGGCTCCTGGAATGGGCTGGGGGACTGAGCCTTGAAACATAGACAGCCCATGGCAGCCTATGGTTTCGGGGGGTTCGTGTTAGGGTCCCTTGAAGCCCATTATCGTAACCATTGCGGGACTGAGATGCATCCCCCATCTGCTGAAGGCCGGGCCCTTCTGTATGGAGCCCTACCTGCCCAAACAACCCGGCGTTTGTCCTTGTGGGTTCTTGCTCCCGTACTGCTGGCAGAGTTGCACTCAGTTTGCATGCGCAAAGCAATTGTGTTGGGGAACCCGCTTTCATGTCAAGCTGTGGAGACTCAGCTTCAGGATCCGAGGCCCGACAGCTCTTACAAATCCCTTAGCAGGTCTAGAATCTAGAAGGCAAGGCTGAAGAGCTCCAAATTCCGGAGCTCCACTTCACGGCAATTACTGCATTGTACAAGTCTAAACTAAACAACTTCTCTGAGCCCTAATCAACATGCACCCCCTTAAACGAAATTGTGTCGGTACCCTCTTTAATGTCTAACGCTTGTCTTGAGTGTTGCCACTTTGTCAACATTGGCTTCGTGCTAGGTCCCAAAACTGGGAAGGCCCCCACAGTTGCTTTCGTTGCCCTACAACTCATCCTCATACTACGGCTTATACTCAGACACGTGCTCGTGCTCGGATTAAGACTATAGTGCTACAACTACTACTCGTACTCATACGAATCTTCACGCTCAGACTCACACTCTCACAGATACTCACTCCCTAGTTCGTTTGTGGGTAATGATGTACGACCGACATTGTATACGTCTATCTCATATTCCTCTGCACCTCACCAATTCTTTAAATTACTGGATAGCCTTCTGGATATTGCCGCCCTTACAACTTGCCTTCGACCTGAGCTTGAAAGCCGAAGCCGAAGCCCGAAACCCTAGCCTTTCCCCCTGGATCTGAACTTGATCTGAAATGTCACTGAAGCCCGCCAGGCCTGAACCCCACATTAAGCCTACATCCTAAACGGGGGGAAACATGGACGACCAGGTCCCCGTTGCAGGCAAGCTGCCCATGAATGGTGTCCCCAGGACTTTCCAAAAGCAATGGAAGATGCTTCCGGGACTCAGCGGTACAGGTGCCTAAAAAAAAACATGGTCTCCGCGGGATGAGAGAAGTCTACAAATGTCTTCAAGTTCTTCAGGCAGCTACCGTACTTCGATTTTGCAGGTGACTGTACATGCAGGTTTGGGGCAAAGGTCCTCAGGTTGCAGGAATACCTTCCCCAATGGCAATGGTTTAAACGGTATGTGAAACTCCAGCGCCCTAAGAAGGGGCTCTGCAGCTGGGAGGTCCAGTATACTTACTACCTACACCCAATAGTATCACAATAGCGACTATTTCTAAGCAGGGCGGGTCTGGTTTCCTGTGCTCGCAAAGGGCGCCCCAACTTGCTCCAAAGGCCTACCGCCTACCATGCTCTTCTTCTTGTTCTCAAAGAGGCTGTAATGTTAATCGTCCCCGCTCTACCTAGCAGCTGACCTCCGCAGCAAGGATCCAAGAGCTTTAACGAATCAGGATAGGAGTCTGAAGACTCCAAGATGGAACGTAGAAGACATAGCCGCTACGCACTCTCACAAGGCACATTCTTATCGTTCTACATTAGTAGTGGGGAATAGCAGTTTAGGGTTCAGCGCAGTGATTTATCTAAGAAAACATCCCTGGAGACGCAGAGGGTCGTGGTTTTGAGGACGGGGTTCCTGCTGCCACTCAGAGATGTGCAAGCTTGGGGACCCTGGGAGCATTTGACTACCAGCCTATGATCTGACTCCAGGTTCGCCCTAATCTGCTTAACTCTTGAGCCCAAATCACAAACCCTGTAAGCGTCTCAGATGCCAGCCATGAGCGTGCCAAAGCCGTCATGGATTCTGAAGAATGGAGCCATACCTTTTCATGTGGTTCAGTTTCGCGTGGCATGTAGAATCTAAGGTTTGAATTAAGTGGGCAGGAGTTGGGTGTTGAGATCTACAAGGGAGTTTAGAAGCGTTTACGATGGAGGGTAGTGTCCAGAATTGGGGAGATGCAAGAGTTGGGATTACACGGTCGAATTGGGAGGCTCAAGAAGAAAGAAAACTCCAAGGAAAGGTGAGAAGATCTGCTCTGGGACCTCCACCACCTGCTTGCCCAGAACCTGTACGGCAGGAAAAGAAACACATTCGAGGCCCGACAATGTTCAAAAAGCACCCTCACCATCGCCTCACGCTGCCTCGGCCTGCAGACCATGAAAAGCTAAGGACTCTGAAGATGGATTTCCAACTAGCTTCCTCAAATTCATGTGCTGAGAAAAACTTCTAGAACACAGACGGCAAGAAGCCTTACAATTCGAAGGGAGTCTTCTGGCTGCGGCTGTGGCGTGTATCTTCATGCAAAGCCTCACAGAGGCGCTGGAAAGCCAAATTGAGATCTTTTGGCCGAGACACTTCCTTGTAGTATTGTAGGCATATGAGTGGAAGCTCGGAAGCTAGCTCTCCCAGCCCTGGACACTCAAATCATCTATGCTCAAGCCTCAGCCGATAAACTGAAGCTGAACCTCAGACTCTCGAACCTGAACTCTAGACCTACCTGAAAGCAAGAACCGCTGACACTAGACCCTCACGACTCAAGATTTGCGACGGGTACTCTAAACCCTCAAGCCCCGATTCCCCGAGGCCTAAATCAAACCGTTGTTTGGAGTACCTTTGAAAATTCAACTTCCACCAATGTTTTGGCCGATGCAAGCTGCAAAGGCTAAGCTAGCAAAGAGAAACTCCAGTTCTGAGTCTGGCCCGGGCCATCAATCACCCTGAAGGGAGCAAGGCCCCTGCAAGGCAGCGGATTCTCGTCGTCGACCTGATCAGGCAAGCTTGATGTACGATCATTCTTGCTGTGCTTTAGCGATGAAGGAGAAGATGGTGGTGGCGGCGGTGGTGTACGGTCGGGGTGGAGCGGGGGCGGCGGCCGCAGTGATGGCCTTTCTCATCATGCTGCTCAATTCTTGCTCATGCTACTACCTCTTGTACCCTCACTGCTGCTACTTACTGTTGCAAGTATCCAAGTGTACTCCTCTGGATTGAAAGAAGCTGGAACAGGATTGCAAATTTTCGGGGCCTGGGTTTGGTTTGTTGTTTTTGCGGTCATGGTTGTACGACTAAGGGCTCTATGATGTTTCAACTCAGGGGTACCACTTGTCACAAGTTCGGCTAGATTAAGGGCGCTTGCCTTTACATCACCTGAAACAAACTACATAAGCACTGCACGGGCCAACATTTCTTGAGTGGCCATGCTGCTGCTCTTTCTGAGTCCCATATACACTGAAGGTCCCAACAACGAGGCCTGACAACAACGCCTCGGAAGACCTGAAAAATTGGTACCCCAAAATAAGCTGATATTCTGCCAATCTTCTGTATATCTGGCAGGAACCCTTCCAACGGCCCTCTGTAGCTTCAAAGATTAAGCTCCAAGCAGGTTCTGAGCCTCCGACATGTCGCCAATTGCTCGCAGCAGCCTGCATTTGCTTGCGCAGGCTTGCTGCTAAGGCTGCATTCACAGAAGAACCCTCACGGATCCCAAAATGAAGTGTTTCTGTGGAGAGCTTTGAATTCCCATTTGCACAAGCTCTTTGGGCGATGTTTTCGGGTGAGCGGCGAGCGGGTCTTGAGGTTTGCAGGTTCCGGGTGTAAGACGCAGCGGCGTCCGGTTTCTGATTTAAAGGGCCGCTCTCAGCCGCATTTGGGAAGCTATCTAAGCTTGGCGCCTGTACTATGGCCACCCGGCAGCAGCTTCATACATCGGTTCTCCAGCCCCCAGGTAGCCTCGCCATCCCTGAGCAAACAGTATCTGCGAAGCTACTCACCAGGTCAATGTTCTCCACATCTACTCTTCCATGCCCTAGAAGTGAGGACCCCCAAAGCCGTTACACTTCCACTCTAGTGCCATTTGGCTGCGCAACTAGGCCAGTGCCTCTGAAAACTGCATCCCACTGGTGCTTCTGAAAACGCCCTGGCAGTCGGGGTCTACACCGAGTAGAGGGCTGCGCGTTGATTAGCGGTCGCTTGCTTATCTCCAACAAGGCCGTCCTTTAAAAGCGCTCACCACGGAACACCCTAAAGGCCATGCTCGAAACCTGGTCCTAACACCCCAAAACCTTGCCACGGTTAGGATCCCGAAGCAGCGGTCCAGAAGTACCGGGAAGAGAGGCATGCGAGGTGGTGCAAGATTTCTCCATCCGCCTCTTTATAACGTACTTTATAATCCCTGAACCCTCAGACTCCACACCTAGATTGCCAACCTCGCCCCCTCGCCGGCGGCGTAGGCCGCTCGTCTCTTCGGAGGGGTCCAACTCGAGGCCGACCTTTACTCTTTGGGCGGGAACTCTTGGGAATGAACGGAATATGTTACGTGAAGCTTAACACTCACGCCCTGTGCCTGGAGCTTTGTGGATTCTACCTAGTCATTCAAGGTTGTAAGAGTCAAGAATGAAGACTGCATTGTCGGGCCTGCATGAGCTTGTCTGTTTCCCCAAGTATCCCGAAACATGACGTGCAAGCCTCAAAACTCTGTTACTCCTTTCTGTGTTGGTAAACCAAGTTTACAAGCCGGGCCCAGCCTTTTTTGAGTTGGTCTGAACCACCATGATCGAAATCTTATCTGAGTCGAGTCCTCAACGCTAGACCGAGCTGGGTATGTGCGATGACACCCGGTTCCTTCAAGTGCTTGAATCTTATCAGTGCTACCAAACCTCGAACCTGAGAGTCCGCTGAATCGCCCTTTACACCCCCGAGCCCTTATCCCTAAACCAAAAACAACAAAGTCATTTGAAATTCTCCAATTTTACCCTCTAACCTCTGGACGCTGCCCGGCCTAGACCCGAAGCCCCTGAACCGTCTCTCCAAGGCCCCGTCTGACTGCTCGGATGGAGCCCCTCCAAACAGCTCCGCGCCCGAGCGAAGCGAGTAGAGAATGCAATAGTGCACCTGACGATTTTGGGGCTTAAGGTTCAACTCATGACAGGATTCCCCAAGACATCGCTGGAAATCGCAGTTTGCCGCCCATGCAGTGACTCCCAGGGATGCTCCTGAATGTGCTGAGGTGATGCTATGTTGTAGCCATCTCAAGAAGAGATTGAAGGATGGCGGTCAAATATCTCAAAGCCAGATATCTGAGAAAACACTTCCTTGAAGAGGGGCACGTACCCAAGTATGTACCTATTGCTCAGGACGTGTATTTGTAACAGATACTACATGAATTACAGAACCCAAGGCTCTGTAACACCTTGAGCGGCCCAAAAAGCGAGAATGCTACTGTTGATGGAGGAAATGTTTTGCACCACCTTAAGGCTTTAAAGTCCTAGGAATTACAGTAGTTTAGGGCCCCTAGGTGGTGCAAGAATTCATCCATTAACAGTCTGACTTGCAAACACAGCCTACGAGCACCAGCTCGGAAATGGCTCATACGAACTTGAGCATGGTGCTGTCCGAGGCTATGGGACTGAGTGGGCCAGGATGCTGAAACCAGAAGAGGCTAGACTGGGTGCATGGTCGTGGGCTGATGTATCTTCAGCACGCTAGACCATGAAGCCGGGTCTTTGCTGGAAGCAAAAAGCTGGCGAAAGTATTGTCTTCGGTCAGATACTGAGGTTTCTCTACAGAATTCGCGCGAACGCCCACAGTGGTCCCTTAAGTTTCAGATATTTGTGGCCAAGGACGTCATGCAAGAATCCCTTAAATTGAAGGACACAAGAACAATCGCGCACTTTGCCTGGAACCTTTTCAACAAGGAGCTCTCTTGTTTGTCTCCCACTGTGCCGCGTGTTTGGAACCACATTGACTTGACATTGAGAAATGTGATCACAGACACATTGACCCTGTACCACGCTGCTCGCTATCGTATTTATTTCTGCGACGGACGCCTGCTTCAGCGCGCCAAGCTTAACATAGGCAACGCTGATGCTCTTCACCTGAGGGCTTGTCAAAATTAAAGCCGCTTGTTTGAGTGGGGCTGTCTTTAGAATATGCCTCCTTAGATTTCCAGGGGCTTGGAGTTAGAACCTCACGCTGGAACCAAGGGTCTCAGGGGACCTTACAGAAAACATAGAGCCTAGATTTTGACTGTTGGTTCCGATTTTTCATCCCTTAGTATTGACGATGTGCAACATCACACATTCTGAAGGTGCAGCACGTCATCGGCGATCCTGGGGCTTCTGCATGTAGGTGTACAGCACTGAACGTCAGCCCTGCAACTGAATCCCCGCAGTAGCAGCGGCAAGAATCCAAGTCCGCGGCCGAGCGTTGCATAGCGTCAAAGCCAACATGCAGGTCTTTTGGGACAGGGGTCTTCCAAATACCTCCAGCAAGTAGCACAGCTGCCAGTTGATGCATGCAGTCCTTCAAAGCTATGAGTGCTTCGTATGCTCCCAAAATCAAATGGCTCTTTGGACATTTAGCTCGTATGTATGCAGCTGGTTATACCTCAGGTTTTGACAAGCTTCCTAATCATTCAGATGCATGGCCTCAATACTAGCTTCAAGCGGGGATGCAACAAATGACCCAGACCAGGATCACGTGAAGCACTTCCTGGACGTTGGGACCTCAAAGCCTGTACGCCCCTGACTCTGAGCCCTACACCTGATTATTCCAACAGATTCCCAAGCCGCGAAAACCTCAATCTAAAATGCTAAAACATAATCTTGTGATGAATTGGGCATTTCGGTTCAGCAAAGGTAATATACTGAGTCACATAAAGTTCGTTTTCCAAGACCTGGACAGGACCCCAGAATGTGGCGAAACCTTCCTGAATGGGTCCAAGTGCCTTCATGGCACACACTGCAACAGTAGCTCGACGGGAGCCCTCTGTACAAATATCTACTATAATGTTAGACCTATAGTCTTGGAGTACTGGGCCCCGTGTGGCAGAAACAACAAAAGACGTCCAAATATGACATCCCGCTTCAACCCATGGTTCTGAAGGCTCTGGGGTTGATTTAAACGGGATGGCCAGATCTCTGTCAAAACGAAACATGACAAGGAGGGCCTGCTCTCATTGGCCATGAAACCAAGGGCTTCAAGAGCCTCTTAAATGCAGGTACCGGCACCATCTAGCTGTTTAGACTCTTTGGGTGCCTGCGCGTAGTCGTCAGAACCAGGAAGTAAAATGAATCAAATTACGGACTAAGTTCAACATGGGCACCCCTACCTTTTCCCAAGGAAAACCATGCTGAGAAACCTAAAGCCCGAAAGCACCTTTCTAGGCCCAGGGTACAGTTCAGGACATCGTCGATGCTTTCGCAATGGCCGAAATTCCACGGACATGTTTCAAAGGCACTGGCCTCGGGGGTCATATGGGGTTCATGGATAGGCTCAAGCGGGCTATGAATATCACAGCACTACTCAACATCCGGGGCTATATTCTCCTAGAGACTTTTGCTTTCTGGGCTTGGGCCGGGGTTGGGTTCAAGGTTCGCACTCCTTAAGCCATAAGACATTTTTGGGAGGCGTGCTCAGAATCAGGTCCCTTCCTAGCAGCGCTGAAAGTCCGTGGCAGTGATTGCTGCGGGGTCAAGTGCAACGTGAACTGTCTGTCATAGCCCCAACTCTAAGAAAACGTGCCTTTTTCGCAGACAGTGCTCTGTAACAAAACTTACCTTCAGCCACGTCTGTTATCCACGTAGGTCCCCTTCAGGGCATGCAGGACACTGTTCGGATTCGATGTGAGACCCTAGGTCATCAGTGGCTTCAGTTTAGCGGCTTAACTAAACCAGCTTCGGAATTGGGAGTTTCTATTGGGTGCTCCCCACGCACACATATGCATGTGAATGCGGGTCTCAACTCCAAAATGAAGAAGGATCCTTGATTCAAGTTGGCCCCCATCAATGTGCCATGATCCCGAGTCCAACCCGCCGCGTCCCCAGCAGAGTGTAATGAAACTCAAGCTCAGGGCCGTCAAAGATCACTCCAGGATGCTGACCTCCGACCAGTCCTTTATCTCCAAGCTTGGAATCCATGGCTCCTGATGCGGAAATCGTGTTGACTAAAAATTCTGTTGAGGGAGTCTGTCAGGGACAACCCAAGGTTCTGGAAATGGAGGCCTCTTTTAGGATAATGTATCGCTAGGAATTGTGTTGCGGAATTCCAGTTTGGCTTAGGTAGGATGTCATGTGTACGCCGGAACTTCCCAAAAATCAAGGGCGACACCACGAACGAGGCATGGGATGTACGACTACCCGGCTACCCATCAACCCAGACCCCTGAACCAAAAAAAAACCTGGTGAAGACTGCCAGGATGTCACGTGGCAATTCATCCGGGAAGACGGCTTCTTGTGGGGGCTAGCTGCGTCGTCCCTTAGGCTTTCATTCGCAATATCAATCTTCATGTCCAGTATAAGGTCTCAAGTCTTCCTGAGGCTAACCTGTAAGCCCCCTCGGCCCTCGGCCTCCCAACGCATGGATATGGCATGTTTGGTTACCAAGTAGGATCCAAAAAGCAAATACTACGAGGGTACAATGGGAGTAGGCTTCTGGCGAAGATGAAATACAGGAAAAAAGAAGTCAAATTTTGTAAGCATGAAACAATTTCTAAGCCACGCTAGTCCCCTCGTCCCTGTAGCTGATAGCTGCGTCACTGATAGGGAATTCCAGTCAAGACGTCGGGCACGGGACCCGCGATACATGCTAGGATCTCGCTGTGATCCAATGTTTTGTAATACTTCCCGCTTTCAGTTGTAGAGCGCGAAGCCTCGAGCATCAGAACCCATCCCCTCAGCAGCTGACTCCTGAAACTCCAAACCCCATTTCCCAAAGACCTCATTTAGAGGCACGCCGTCGTCGGCTTCGAAGCTCTCCTCCAAGGTTTAGCGATCAGAGGCTTCAGTGTCGCCAGTTCTGGAAGCCTTTACAGAAGTCAAAGTTGCATGTGTGCCGCTAATGGAACACATGCTTCATCACCCCGGGTGCTCCAGATTCGGGGAATAGCAACAATTTAGGAAACCCAGGTGGTGCTACATCAGGAGTATCTGTGACTTGTATACTTTTCAGGTGGTTGGCCCGGACGCTAGGGAGCCTACCAAGAAACTGCAAGTGTTAATTAGAGTTCATTGTCTTTCGGCGACTGTATTGGATTTCTGGGGGGTTGGGGCTTCGTCTAGGGTGACTACAGATGGTGGATAACCGAGTGCCAAGCTTCTATGCGGCGCCCTGGCTGTAGCAGGCTTAGCTGCTCTCGTGAGGATAAAATTGGTATCCACCAAACAAGAAGGTTGCAATATCAGACGGCGTATCTATGTACATATGTATATATATGTTATAATATCATGGTGAAGGCTGTATATATACAAGCTTGTGTATACGTGATGCATCAGATGTGTAACACGTGTATGCATGGGCTACGAAAGGCCTGACTTCGCAGGAAGTGAGAACTCATAAGCTCCCCTAAACCACCTCGATTGTGGCTTTTGACAGTCTGTCACTTACAGATCATGAGCTGCGTCTTCTTTCTTGTCGCCGCCTGGCTCTACTGTAGAGAATCTCGTGTCAACGGATCTTTCCGCTGGCAGGCCGTTGAAGAGCAACTGCGGCGAGGAACTGTAAACCCCAACCCGCAAGCCACTGGAATCAGCTCTTTGCAATCTTCAGTAGGTTTTGTTTCTGACCATTGGGGCCATTGGGGCTCCGAAGCCACGTTGCCCCTCAATCGACCCAGCACCAAGCTCCTGACAAACCGGTTGGCACTGTCAAGGATTGACGCTTCAGATCTACAGAGCTTCAACATGACAGTGAGAGTGTGATAGTCAATCATGACAACAACTCTGCACCAATAAAGCAGTTTTGCCAAACTTCAGAATACGGATAATCTGTTATAAAACTTGAGCTAGCAAATCAAGATGTAGGCTTTGGAGAATTTCAATTTCCTCAGTTTTGGTGGTGCTGCTGGTGTTCGAATACGTATTTCATTGTCATGGTAGGAGTTGTGGTAGCAGTACGAAGAAGAAAAGTTTGTCTCGCTCGCCCGAAATTCTGCACATCTTCTGGCGTCAGCTTGCGCAAGAAAGCATCAAGAGAGCTACTCATGCTGGCACAGTCAGTAGTGGTCAACAGTGCAGAATTCAATGATTCATTGTGCGGTCATATCACTTGTCTTCTGTACACTGTAGACCTCCAAAACATCCAAAATTATAGCTATGCCGATAAGAACCTACAGGGCTACGCTAACTGCTCATTCCCACGCAAGTTCTCAAGGCCAATCGGGACAATGTTCTACAGAGCGTCCTTTCCTATGGGCTAATCAAAGACCGACCCGATACCACAGGACTGTACCCGGAACTGTACGATCTGAAGCCCTTGCTAGGCCTATGTTGCTACCAACCGATGACGCAACGCATCTTTCGCTGACCGGTACATGACGTCAAGACATGGAGCCTGTAGTGAACACATTTTCGTGCAAGCGCCTAGGGCCTAGCGTGTAATATATCTGTTTTTCTGTTGAGCAGGCGAGACCCTTCTGCTGTGCCAGAATGCCGCTGCACAAGGGCCTGAGTCACTCAACGCTTCCTCTTTTCCTTCAGATCCCTGTGCAGATGCGCCAAGCCTTTTGGAGCCCTGTGATACTTGTCCCACAAGGCCACAACACCCTTATACTCCCATGCTGGGTGCACGAATCAACTTAAAAGATGCAAGTCTGTACGGGCATAGGATTTTGCATTGGGGTCCCTCAACTACTGTCAACTTTCAATGATCTTTGTTCAACCGTTCTAAAAAACACTCTTGAACAACCGAGCCTACAAAACATCCTGAATCCTGACGGTAGGGTGGCCTTCAAGAAACCTAGTACACAGCAAGGACAAGGTCCAGTCGCAGCCATCCATAAACATTCTAAAGATATCACACAAAGCCTTCAAATACTGACAACAAAGGTTGTTTGAACCCTTGAGCCTAGGAGTCCAAACATTTCGCTCCCCGAAACAAATTGTCGAATCCCAAAACAAGCCCTACAAAGACTACCGTACTTGGAGCTGGTTTTGGGTTTCACATGAGTTTGGGCGAGGGAATTCAGAAGATATCCTGTGGTCACCCAGAAAAACGCACAGCACCCTCCATTCCACTCTCATTTCCAAAACTGGCTACCGCCATGCTGGGACTGCAAAAACCTACACCTCCCCCAAGCACCCACCCACCTTCCAATGCCTTTGAGGGCCTGCCTGAACCTTACACATCAGCACCCTGCATGTAGTCTGCAAGAGTTAATCTTATAGCACGAATACTGGATCTTCTTTCAACATCCTCTCATGCCTCTATAAGCGAGCCTGCTAGGCAGAAACTATGTCTAAATTCTAAATCATGCCCACATATTATGCAAATAGAGTTTTTCCCGGAGGCGCCCTGTAGTCACGCCATGACACCAACAGCAATGTGACTGGCCAAATCATGCTTGATACACAATATCTGAATTCAACCCTCACGGTCAGGTGCCCAAACATGAGGGTTCCACATAACAAAAACAATTGAGATTATGGCGTTCTTTACCTACGCCCCAATATTCGGCCTTTGCAATTGACCGGGGGATATCGTCTTTACCTACATTCACTGCTGGCAAGGAGCTGCCGTGCAAAACTAGGCTTGCAGGAATACCTACAAGCTTGGCAGTTGCATTTGAAGAATATAGGCAGACTGTCCTTGATCATTGTTCCCCTGAAATGTGTGAAGCCACTACAGGGGCCCCCCATCTTGCGCAGGGTGATATCACCACATGCGCAACCAGCCCCAATCCCTGAAACTCACACAAATTCACGTACCAGGGGAATGGAACTGGCTCCTTCTGGCGCTATGAATGTAGGCACATCACAAAGCACAACTGACACACTAGCGCTTCTTGTTACAAAGGCAAGCCCTGAAGACGAGCATTGTTCATGGAAGTAACCCCGCCACACCCTAGAACTGCAAAAGCTGAAAAGACAGAGCAACCCTCCTTTGAAGGTTGGACGTATGCTACAGAGATTGGCCCTTTCTACCTATGCTCGGGGTCCCCTACATGTTTACCTACCCTCAATTCGTGCGGAGCGCGAGGCGAGGCCTCCAAGACTGGCAGTCACGCGAGTGTTGTCAAGTTTAGGATCGTTTTCTTCGGGATTCCCAAATCCAGATACCGCATGAAAATTGGTTTCGTGCAAGAAAAAGGGGTCTCAAGCTAAGCTCGACAACTATGCATGTAAACAGGGGGACGAAAGAAGGAACCTTAATTCTACTCTCTTCTTCCTGTACACTGCTTGTTCCAAGTATATGGCCATCACGAACTAGGGGCAACGAATCCTACGCTGCTTGCACCGACATATCTTCCGAGAATCACGACAGGGATGAGTCCTGTCCCCAAAGCGCTACACACACCTCACCGCTCCCCAACAAACTATCTGGTTTCCATGTCGGAGGTCGGAGGCCTTCAGCATGAGGGGTGCGGGCGCTCAAGTTTAGCAATTTGGGAGCTCCTCCTCTTTCGTTCCCCTTCCCATTCAAAAATATTAAGCTGCTTCAGACAAGGAAAGTGGCGAGCAATGACTATCATCAGAGCCAGGGGCTCTGACTCTAGCAAACTGGATCCTTGCTGCAACAAAGCAAGAAGTAATTTCCTTTACCTACATATAATAACGTTCCTTTCAGCACGAGCATCATTACTGGAAAATGTTCGGTACGTGGTGAAAAGTGCTGAACAAATGAGCGTTGAAGATCATCAACTTGATTATCATGGGTTGCTGCAGTCACGCAGACTGGACGCAGTGTGCAGCCATGATCCAGCTCGTCAGAATTTTCGACTGGAGTTGTGCCGCGGCCGGCCCTTGGTGACACTTTGATCACCCGGAGCCCTCCTCCCATTTCAAGATAATCTTGGGCATAGGGATTGTGCAGCCATTGCGTCTGATCCTTAGGTTGTTTCAAGAGCAGCTGGTATCGACATTTGGCCATGGGAGTGTGCATTGAATTGCCCAGCCTAGCGAAGCACATTGGCAACCCAAGCCGGTGAAAGCCGTGCGCAACTCTGCGAAATCCTGAAGCCTAAAGCCCAAACCCCAGAAGCCCTGGACCCTAGACCCTGCCCCTGCAACGCTCAACCGACAACCCTGAAGTAGATGCGTTCGCAAGCTAGTTGGTCAGCTACTATCCAGAAAACTGGGTGCAGGGAACATGGGGCACATGAAGTCGTGGACCGATTAGCGTTCTTGAAGCCATGGTCCCGTCTAAGAGGAACTAGTGCGTTTTTATGGGCTGCATTGCGTCTATATACATATGAAACTATACACATGAGCCACAGGGACCTGAAAGACCATGAGAGTTGGGCACATCCAATGGACACCTAGGGATGACAAATGTATGAAAACCGGTGCAAATGCAAATGGAATCTTCAGAACATGATATGTACCAAGGATTGAAAAAGTCCCTCTTAAGTGGCTGTGCAGAACTTAGCTTGAGAACTTAAAATATTCACTAGGAGGACGTCAAAATGGACCCTCTATTACCCGGCTAACACTACAGGAATTCCAGATGAGAGGCCATTGCATGCCCCAATGTGCTGCAGCATGAATATACACTTCCCGTGCTCTGAAGAGCGCAAAGAAACGAGTGCTTGGTACAATGACGCTTCTCAGAAGGCAAGTCATTTACTTCGGTAAGAACCATACCTTGACTAGAGACCTCATTCAGCAACAGCATAAACTAGATTGCTTCATCCTAGCCGAACCCTATGCACCCTGAATAACAAATTCACTGGCAGCAGCCTCAGTTCTGCACCTTCAGAGCAGAGCATCTTTTCAGAGCCACAGTAAGGAATGTGCGGAATATGCAGGGATGGGGATGCGAATGCAGCGAACTCGTGCAGTAGCCAAAGTAATCTGTCGTTCTCGCGCTGTAGTAACCGGGCAAATAAACATGCTAGGTCCAAACATCGCAAACAATTCTCCATGCCTGAACAGATGGTCGAAAGGAAAGCGGACTAGCATGGAGTGCTGTAGAACGCTGTGGCAATTCCTGCGGATGGCAGATGGAGGAAATTTTGCATCACTTAACTACGGCTCCAACATGCTGAATCTTTTGGGGTAAAACATGTAAAGCGTGGCTAAAAACAATTCCTTCCGTCATGTGGGGGACATCTGTTCCCACGAGCACGTTCGTCCGTCTGTCCTGCTTGACTGTTGCTGCATAACTGGCATGTGCAACGTAGCCCGACAAATCCAAATAAATTGATGGCTGGAAACGATAGACCGGCATCGCGATCCCTTATCTCATGGCGGGGATATCGTTAAGGTTAGCTATAACCATACTGTAACAGAATCTTAAACGTTGCGGGTGGAGGCTGAGGATTCATGTGCCAATAGTAGGGCTCATGTGGGGAGTCCTACTGTAACACACTTGACACCCTGACGTACGATGGATCCATTCTTCTCTAAGCCTTTAACTCAGCACCCTCCACATGATCCAGCCTTGATTATTTACGTGCTCCAAACTTTGCAACTCCTGCACCATCCCCGAAAGCTGATTGAATCCCTGAATCCTCCTCCGCAAATCCTAAACTCCACCCTGGAACCGATCCTCAAAAACCATCAGTCCAGCACCCCATACCCTGCTCCCGAATTCCTCTTAGACATATAGGCAAAAAAGTCTCTCTTGGATGATGTCGTATCATGGTCCAAGAAAGTGCGCCCCGAGCAAAGACCGACTCCACCAGAATCCTTCAGGTAGTCTGCTACAATGGCATGCTCGCGATTTGGCATTTGGAGCTGCTCTCCCCGTGCGGGACAGCTCCTTGGCTTCTTAGGGCTGTTGGGGCTTTGGAGAGGCTGGTTCGTATAACAGCCCGAATCATGCATTAGGTCATTAGGTGTGGGCAAGGATGTTTGAAAGACTGTTTGGGGAGCTTACTACCATCATATTTCTGAGCTACCGATTTCTAGAGCGCGGAACACGAAGCCTTGTGATCTGAGTGCCAATTCCCTGAATTATCTGGAAAGGATGAAAGCTTCCGGGGGAGTGCACAGCAGTGTTCTCCCATATCTCCACAAAAACATGTGCATGTGCATCTGGGCATGTACATGTATTTAGATGTTTACGCATCGATCTAGTTTTGGGGTTCCGTCTTTGCAACTCATGACGACCATCTCTGATTGTTCGGAGTCTTGACCTTTCGTGTGCAAATTCGGGTTGACTTTCAAGATCTGAGCTTTGACTGGGATGTATACTGCGGTGACAACCATCAAGAAGTAAAGCCTTTTTTGATTTGGGAGCTTGGCAAGTTGGTAGCCACAGAACTGAATGCAATTCTAAACTTCATGAAATCAGCTCCCAGCAGGAACTGTTTTGGGAACTCAGAGGGAATCCTACGCCTGGTTGACCAGCTGCTTCTCAGCATTGTCCCAGCATTCCCTATACCATCCTGAAGACCTTATAGGGTCCTTAAGGGTACCATTGTTTAGAGAAGCGCCCGCGTTTCACATGAGCCATCTGGCGACCGAGCCGCTCGCGGTGGCGGGGATTGTGTGGAGATTCTACACAAGAACTTAGGCAGCCGGAGAGAAGAATGGAACCCAAATGGGGCCTACAAAGATCTCCATCCATCAAGAGAATTGTGGTCCATATTTGTCTAGGAGAAGGTAGCTGGCGGTGGCTCTGCACCCAGCAAGGATTAGAGCTGCTGCCTGGGGATGCCAGGCAATATTGGGAAGCTTTGTTTCAGATTGTCCTCAATGTTTTGAAGTATTTAGGGTTTGTGGCCAGTAGTTGCAAGTATACTGACAGTATCACAACAAAACAAGACCGCCTTAGATTGAACTTTCTCATTCCCCTATGATATGGCATGCTTGATTCATCCTGGTAGTGTCTGTCGGCAAGATTTTGTCGAATTTGCATCTTACTCGCTTGGACTCTTAAGGTCATGTCCTCCACAGGACCTGGATTTTCGCAATAATGACTGAAGCTTTAATGCCTGGAGGCCTGTGCTTTATGCCTTTGATTGTAAAACTGGCCCGGTGGTTTGGATGTTATGGACCATACTTATGGGTGTATGGGGTCTAAGTATTGAACTTCACCCCCAAATCACATTATCGCATAATTACGCCTCTAGAGAGCATACACTCCAGCATGTTGATATCATTGATATCTCTACGAGTGAGGCCCCACGATCCCCTCAGTTAGCCTGTCCTAGGTTGCTTATTGAGCTAGAGAAAATGGCAAAATGTGTCGAAGACTCACCCTACAACGCCTTTCCCTTAAAACCCGGACAGATAAGAGGTGGAATACAGAGTCCAATTAAGGATCACTGTTTCAGATCCTGTCGCGGCATGTGTATCAAAGGTATGCCTCAAAGGATCCAACATTTTGAGGAAGGCCCTCTGGTCCTGTGTTTCTAGGCAAGTCACTGAGATCGTTTGGTGGCAGCTGTCCGCTCAGTGTCAATGAACGTGAGGCGGTACAGAAGCCTACCGGCCATGACCTGATCGAATGCTTACATTGTGTTGACCTTCCCCGGACTCTTTCTACAGCTCTGGGATTGAGGGATACAGCCCGGCTTTGTGTTAAGAAATTTTATGTGCTTAAGAACTTAGACCCCGGCTACCCGAAAATTAAATTGTTTGAGGGTCTGCCGCGCCAAAAATTATTTGAGATCCATGAGGGGGTTGCTAATTAACAAGGGGGCCCCTTATGATATTACGATCCCCGCGTCCAAAATCTAAATCAGCGTTTTGGAGGCCGATAAAGCCGATTTGGCCGTTTTGGAAGGCCGCCGGACCCCCCGGCTGCCCCATTTCCCGACTTCGCAAGGCCGCCAGAACCTCAGGCTGCCTTCCCGACTCAAAACGCAAACGTCCCTGGTTCAAATGCCCCCTTCCAAAACCTCCAAATCAGCGTTTTGGAGAAGCCGATTTGGCTTTTTTTTGGATGGCGCCAGACCTTCCAGCTGCCCAGTCCCGACTCGAAACCCAAAGGTCCCTGGTTCAAATCCCCCCCTTCCAAAACCTCCAAATCGGCGTTTTGGAGGCCGAAAAACCGGATTTGGCCGTTTTGGAAGGCGGCCAGACCTTCCAGCAACTGGGAGCCCTAGGGTATATACGTGTTTGTATATAGTGGATTTTGGTGCGAGGTTTCAGGGTATGAGTGAATCTGTAGGATTGGTGGTTTAGAAGTAGAATTAAGAAATGCGTTTCAGAC
>CAJNIZ010046327.1:105360-130237 GCA_905231905.1 Symbiodinium pilosum | reverse complement strand
GCTGCATGTAGTTTTCTTAACATAATAATAAAGCTCGCCCGTATCTATGTGGCGGGGCAGGACTTGGTGAGTGTACTTGTCATCACCACCAGCCGTTTAGTTCATAACCCCAGCTTCCAGTGAAGCAGTGTGTAGGGTTTATCACCCTCCCCCAAGCTAGCATGCACTCCTGTAGAAGCAAGGTCTTAATGGAAAGTTGTCTCTGTCTTCACTTGTTGGGTTCAGGGAGTAGGATAGTTGGGCGTGTGAGAAGGGTTCATGCTAGAGGGGCGCATATGAAGGACATCATGCCTTATGCTCCCTCAAAGATGGGGCGACATCTTTGACAAGTCAAGCGGAGAACACGAAAACGCCAAAGCGATGTGCTCTAATGCCTTTTAGTACGTTCAATTCTCCTTCCCTCTGTCTTCCCCTGCCAGGTAGAGGCTCAGAATTCCTCAGGCGCCCTTTACAACATGTACAGCTCAGGGGCTCAGCTGAGGCTCGAAGTAATCCAGGACTCTGGGATGCCCGGCTCAGGTTGGTGCAGACACACTGAACATGCCGATTCGGCAGCCGAAAACCCATTTTGATCCATGTTTTGCTAGCGGTGACCGAAGCCGCATGAGATCCCTGTTGCTGGCTGAACCCTATAGAACTCCGCCGACCCCCCAAGCCTACAACCCTTCAGGTGCTGCTTGGAGTTCGGCAGGGCCCGTGCCAGGCCTTCACAAAAGGGCGGGAACAACCCGGGATGACCTCTCCCGTCGTAGCCGAAAGAGAGGCTGAGAGCCACAACGAAGGGCTGCTGCAAATGTTACAGCACCACCAATTCCTATATGCATACGGCAGCTACTAAAGACTCTGCTCCTCTTGCTGCTGCTGCCGCGTGCAGTCTACGGTATGATGACAGTGGCATCCAGAATCACCGCCATGACATTGAAGAACGATGGCTTGACACTTCTTTAGTTTACGGTGATAGCATCCGCAGGGGCTGTGCGACAAGTAGTTAAGTAGCTGGGCTCTTATGCCATGGTTGGTCTGTGAGAAAAATGATGAACTACGGGAGTGTGTAACACTTGCATTGAGAAGCCATGAGCCCTGAACCGCTATCCGGAGTAGCATACGGAACAGAAAACTAAGGGGCTTTCAAAGCCTGGCCTAATGAGCCTGCGCGAAATGTCTTCCCTGAAGGAGAGAAGATTGCTGTCTCCCGCGATCTTGAAGGGCTGTAGCCCGGGGATGCTGGGATTTAGGCCCGTCTTTTTCTCGAAAATGCTTCCTACTATGCCCGAACGATCTCGTTCGCACGGACGGATGGTTTCTCCAACGTAGGAACCCTAGAAAGAGCACACACACACACAGGATTGCTGTATGATGCTACTTCCCGATGATGTCGCCCATAAATTGCTACCATGCTTCCTAGCTGCTGGGACGATCTGAAATTCTGAAACCAGAGTTGCCGTACAGACCCTCACCCAACCAACAGAAGGACCGTATACAGGCATAGGATTTCACAAAGGTGCATTGTTTCCATGTTTTGGGTAACGCTTCGAATGCTCATACATCGAGCTTGGGCTGCCCTGGCTACTCTCTCTACGCTCCTTCTGGATACCTCAACATCATTACGAGAACTGTCAGCAACAACCACCTCCCAAGGCAAAAACAACTGGTCTCTTCTATCGGCAGTGTGAGGTCCTATCACCTAAACTCTATGAGCCCCAACTTAAGACCTGAACCCTTTGAACTGCTAAACCCCACGTCCCTAACCCTAAAGCCTACGTAAGCTCCAAAGCCCCAACCCAAACCTCATGGAAATCTCTCCTCATTCTTCAGCTTCTCTTCCTTGCCGGGATTGAAGAAAACCTGGATGGGGAGGGCCAAGCCGCCTTTCCGGTTTGATTCACAAAAGCCACCTGACCCAAACTTTCCCGAGCCTGCGCTTGTTCTCTTGCAGTGCACCAAGGGAGCATCATGAGTTTGAGCAGCCCTCTCCGTGTGTCCACAATTGAAGCACGGAAGGCTTTCGAGGCTTGGGAGGCTGCCTAAACTTAGGATCTTGTATGTACCTTGAGTAATCTTGAGAAGGCCGCACTTAGGTAGGAGCCCACACTGCAATCGCGACCACGCCGATCACAAAGCTTGCCGCATATCTGGGCATGGGCAGGCCCCGAAACGCTGAATCGAACCCTGTCTGACAACATCATAAACGCATTTATACTATATAGTTATACAACTGGGTGAGGAAGCTAGCAATTACCTGTCCTGGACTTGGAGTTTGAGGGTTTGATCTGCAGTTGTTGGGATGAGGAATCGAGGAGTTCACGAGTTTACGGCTTAGAGGTTAGATTTTAGGGATTCAACGTGCTCCAAGCCGTCCCTTCATAAGGCCCATGAAATCCTCGCACAGCCCCTACGAAGCCATGTATAACTAAAGCCATCAAGCCCCATAGATTCAATCCCTTAGGGTCAACACACCTCACCGTCACACACTCGCAGGACAGGTGCTTCCTGTTTGCATTCGACTGTGTAGGGAAGGAAACAGACTTTGGGCATGCAGGGCGCGCGCAGGAAAAATCATGAGAGAACTTCCAGAGCAACAGGTTCTCCTTGCCAGTACCCGGTAATAGGTCCGCTCAGTTGCCTCGAGACATATAGGCCACTGTTGTAGCTTAACACGACTTCGTCAAGCCTGACTCTCGAAGTGGGATTCGACAACGCAAACTATGCTTTGCATATTCTAACTTTAAAGCAGTGCAGAATTCACGCGGCAAGGGTCGGAGAAGTAATGAGGCCGCTTTCTGTATTGCAAGGTCGTCCCTATAGCATTGCTTTGGTACACATCTTGCACTGGGCGTGAAGTTCAGGCCGTCCTGGAGGAGCACTCTGACATCTCCATATCCTGTTGAATTGGTAGCTTCCCATCATGAAGGGCCTCTTAGCAAGCTTGGTGAGTCCTTCCACTTGACACCTCCTGAAGGACACCCCTGATTTCTCAAGGCTCAGGTTCTGCACATGAATAGCTGATCGGCTTTGACACAATTCATCCAGCATGGGAAACACTTTCGCCTGCCGAGTACTGGAGGAAGATTCCTGAACCCTATGCGGCCCACTCATAAAGTGAAAGCTTCTCACAAAGGGTGCTGAAGGCTGTGGGGCAGACAGTATTAAATCCTTTGGAAACCCCATACCCCGAGTCCGAAAAGCATCTCCTTTGCTTACAAGGATCCCTGAACCAGGCAGGTAGTCATAAGTAATAAGCCGGAACCTTCCGAAAGAGCGACGTTGGATTCTCAGCTAAGCCCTCCTGATATGTAGCTGTACCTCGCTTGCTGGTACGGCTCCCAGAAGATTTACATGCGCAAAGCGTCTCCGAGTAAGACCCCGCCCATGCCCCTCACGTTTAAGGCATCCAACTCTAAAACACAACTAGTCTGACCCACTTTGGTCTTATGCAAGATCCTTTTCCCTGTTGACGTCTTCTGGCCACTCCAGGCATCTAAACCTCCTTCAAGATGTGTTCGGTTGCTGCAATTGTGCGCGCACAACCTCTTGAGATGCTACAGGTCCTACATGGACCTTGTTCAATTTACACCACCATGCCGCCTGACATCCTTGATGTCTTCCTACTGCAGCTGAGGGTGGCATCAACCTCAAACCTGAAAGGACACCTTGCAAACTGGACACCTTAAGAACTTGCAGAAGTCTGATGCATACTCAGCACTGGGACCCGCACAGCATGACCATGCTGCAGTTCGTGGCAACAAGACGCTCCGGAATAATCGGAAATGTCAAGGACTTGCTCAGGGGTAGAGTTGGAGGTCTGGCTGAAAGAAGCAAAAACTGCGTCTACTCACGCGGCTCAAATTTTCTTTGGGCAAGCTCAACACAGGTTTGGGAGCCAATTGGATCCACACAACTTTCTGGATCCTGCTAGTCTGGGCTCTGGTCAAGCTCCCAGCTACAGACATATACCGCCGGCTCAAATGACCAAAGCCTTCCCCACAAACGCGCGTGCTGTTCAGTCACATCTGGGCCAAAAGGAGGATATCAGATCAGTACCAACCGCAAGGTCATGCATGCCCTCTGCCAGCAGTAAACGATGCAACAACGGCCCGATTTGCTACTGCCATTTGTTGAGCACATCACAAGTGCTGACTGCTGAGCCCTAAACCCCGGGCGATCAAACCTAAACCCTCAGCCCCAAACCCTGACCTTTAGACCGCAAGCTCTCAAAACTAACCTCCTGGTCCGCAGCCCCAGCCGCAAAACATCTTAGACCCTGGGCAACTTTGTCTGCCTTTGTTCAACATGCTCTAAGTTTAGCAAATCTCAGACACCAGCTCCGAGATCTACGACTTTCTCAAGACACATAGGCACAAGCTGTTCTTCGATCACATTGGTGCGGAGGCTCTAAGGCAATTTACGGCAGTAAATTGAGAAGCCAGTAGCTCCAGACCCGAAGCCCTTCGCATCTCAGATAGCGCATGCTTCTCAGACTTTATGGTACCCTTGGGGTCCTCCAAGTAGGATGAGGAAGCTTTACGTTTACATGTTTAGATGTAGTTCTGAAATTCCTCGATTTTTCTTGGGGCTTGCATTCCGAAAATGCTTCTTGTTTTGGGCTTTGGGATGATAGGATAAGAGAAACTTTCGTGCGGGCATATGCCAAGATGGCCCTTCAATGATGCCACCCTCAGTGTAGTAAACCATATATTGAAACCGACACCGTGAATCTCGAGAGCATAGGTCGCAGACCAAGTGCTGAACAACACATGGGGAAGCTGAGAACCTCAATCCAGGTCCTTGTT
Organism: Symbiodinium pilosum; assembly: GCA_905231905.1. NCBI lineage: Eukaryota > Dinophyceae > Suessiales > Symbiodiniaceae > Symbiodinium > Symbiodinium pilosum. The sequence goes on along the minus strand of CAJNIZ010046327.1, from coordinate 125,447 downwards.
TCCCAAGTTGCAAACAAGATTTGGCATAGCTCCCTCTGAAAACTCCCCTAGGCTCATCACCCCAAGTATACAGTATACACCCTAAACCCTGAAACCCATTGAACGAATGTTACGGGTAGGCTTTGCGTGTTTTTTGTTGTTGTTTCTCACCCTTACGGGTTGCTGTTTTAAAGGTTTTGGGGTCGTTGCGTATACAGGGAGGTCCCTTAACAAATTTCCGAATTTTAACGTCCGCCATACTCTGATACTCCTTGACAGAGAACACAACTCTAAGCTTCTTCCAAAACGCTCAGCAGCTTAGCTGCAGCTGTTCTCTGCGCAGAAAGCTCATCGCTCAAGCAAAGCCTAATCAAGGAGGGTCACCAACTTCCAGGGGCCAACCGATGCTCTTCACTGACTGCTAAGGCGACTAATCTGCACCTTTACGGTTACATACCTGTTACGGAATAGGAACCGAGAAGCCAACGCAAGTCTTAACACGTACTTGCCAGGCAGCTTAGCAATCCTCAACTTGGAAGCCTGGGTTGTGAACACTCGGCATTCTTTCTCTCTCCAGCAAACTGGCGACTTCTAGCGAAGGCTTGGACAGCTGCAGTTGATATGTGGAGCCTGGCGTGTGTACTGATTGCTTTATGGCTGGCGTTCGGTTCGCATTGAACCTTGCAGTTAAGAAAGAAATTGTTGAGCTGTAACTAGCATACACTGGTCAAGGTGATCGAACAGATTCTTGAGCTTCCAGCATGCGGGAAATGTTATGCGAGCGCATGTGGGCGGCGCATGTTCACTGTTCGCTGTGTGCGTTGGAAAATCATCTCTGACAACAAGCCCTTGCACCTTTGATACGCAACGCAGGTTTGGTCCTTTTTGAGGGCTTAACCCTTCATCAGGACTACAAACTCTCGCGAAACGCGTATAGACCTGGTATGCTGCTTGCAAATTGCTTCGGCATGCAGTTATCCCCCTACATGTCCTTTCGGGCATCGAGCAAGGGCGTTGAATTTTGAAGGGATCCATATTGATAACCCGTTGCATTTTGCAACTTAAATAAAGCCCAGGTAAACAACGAAGGCATGAGAAATATGAGAATAACTCTATACGTCTTGGTGGCAAGAAATTCAGCAAGGAGCTTAAGCTTCCAATGGCTAGGTTCTTGTCTACCGGGGACCTGTATGCGAATGGGGCTTCTGTTTTAGGGCTGTCTTCTCAGCCACAACAAATCCTAGTCAAGGTGTCCGAAGCCAAACTACCACCATGTGAACGTCGAACACTTCCATTGAGTTACGGAAAGCCTTCTCCGTCTCAAGAAGACCTACCGCTGAATCCCACAACCCTTGCTTGAGCATCATACGTAGATCCTGCTTCCAAATTGGGTATACACCCCCAGCAGCCTAGATCCCATGAAAATCACAATCGACAACCCCTCGTGTCTGGAGACTCTCCCGCAGCTGCCCGATCGCCTAAAATCCCGCGTTTGAGTGAAGTGCACGCCGAGCTCGGTCAGGACCTGTACAATTCAAAGAATGGCTTGGGGCCTCTTGCTTTTTGTAATTCAGGGTTTTGGCCTGCTCACGGATCAGAGGATCGTTTCTGCGAGATATGTTTGATGTTGAGAAGTCAACCTGCAGGAATTTCCTGTGCCAAGCCGTGCGTGCTAAGTTGCTTTGTGTTCATGCTGCAGGCCTGATGGGAACCCATTATAACAATAGGAACAACAAGGCTGAATGTTGCCTCTGATCATCACATACAGCACACAATCTACCTTAGATTGTGGCGTAATGATGTCATGTTGGACCCTCTTTTGCAGAGGGGGTTCGGAATAATACGATTTTCGGGAAAATATCTAGAATCTGTCGTTGTTTGAGGGGTCGGAATATGTGAAACAAATCGGGGCCCCAAATACTAGAAACAGGAAAATTTGTTACCTAACTTAGGCTTTTGGCTTGCATGGCCTTAAAGGGTGGATTTCAAGCGCTCTAGCATCAGAGCCTGTACCTTTTTAGGCCAAATATTAGAAAATCCGAGCAAGCGTCAACTCAAAGATCCCAGCTCCGTATAAACAGCCTGTTCGGGATTATACGAAAAACATACAAGCCGTCCATTTTTTGTGGGGGGTAGCCCAGCAGAGGCCTCGATCCTCTTTAAGCATTTGTTTCGATTTGGGGCGTCGGATTTATCATAGACTCTTCCAACCGCCCAAATGTTCAATAGGACTTACTTGAAACTAAAAAGCCCCGAGCCCCAGGCCTCAAAGGATCTTAATTCCAGAGCTCGAGTACCAGAGCCTTGGCCTATAATGCCGGATAATAGAGAATCCGAAACTCCGTAAGCTCAGAGACCCTAGCTCCAGGTGAACCCGCTTTTGTGGGGGATTATATGGAAATATACGAGCTGTCAATTTTGTGGGGGAAGTCAAGTAGACGCAGGGATCCTCTTTAAGCAGTTGTTCTTGGGGGTCGGAATAATAAAGCATATTTTCCAGCCCCCCAAAATGTTCATGGGGATAGCTTCCATTTAAAGTTGGTTCCAAATGGATTTGAATCAGATTTCAGTTGGTTCGTTTGGATTTTCCATGAATTGGATTGTCAACGGTTTTCATTAGATTGTAGTTTGCTTTGATTAGATTCCCACTTGTTTTTTATCTTACATCAATTGGTTTGACTAAGGTTCCAGCTGATTTCAGTGGGTTTTTGAGCTAGACTTCAATTAGAATCATCTCGGTTGGTTTTAATTGGTGTTAGACTGGCTTAACTGGATTTCCATTGATTTGAACTAGATCTTAATTGATGCTGACGAGGTTCTCAATTGACTTCAATGACATGTTGGTTGAATCTAACTTCGGTTTTTCGATTGGTTTTAGGGGGACGGGACTTCAACTGAATCTTAGTTCAATAGATTGTCAATAATTTTTAGACAGGTTCATTAGATTTTCAATTGGCCCCAGTCGGCTTATTTTTGGCAATTGGCTGTACTTGAACCTTAAATGCTTTTCAGTTTGCAGATTGCAATTGGTTTAAATTAGGTTTCAAGTGATCTTAAGCCCTACATGCTTTTTGGGTTTATCTCCGGTTTGGTTTAATTAGATTTCACTGTTTTTGAATTAGGTTTTAATTCGTCGTACTGAACTTTTTGATTGAATTCAATGGGTTTTGAATAGATTTCCCGTCAGTTGAATTAAGTGTTTAAGAGATTTTGCGAACGGTAGTGCCTGTACGAACACTACTACGAAACCGATACCAGTCCGGTACCAGCTTCAAGGCTACTACCGAGTTTCATGTTTTCACTGATCTTAATTGTGCGACATATATGCGGGGTGGCCCGGCATTAAAGAGAATGGTCAATTGTTGGGGGATACACACAAGAGCCCAACATTACATGGGAAAAAATCACAAGCAACTCTCACTGGACATCAAACCCGTTCATCTCCATTTGCCACATTTGGAGAGAGTCCATAAAAGATCTCCAGGATGCAAAGGGGACCGACCCCTGACCTGTCACCCTAGACGACTAAACTTCGAATCCCCCAAACCCTATATGCCCCAACAAAAACTAGCCTCGAGCTTTGCTTATCGGTGTGCTGCCATCTACCCTGCGATTCCAAGCGTCAACCCCAAGGACTGGAATGCCTCGGCCCAGGCCCTCAGACTGTATAATTGAGTCCCGGTTGATAAACAGAATAGGCCCTCGTTTCATCCTATACGAATTACTGATACTTAGCACTCTTCCCGCATCCCCCTTACCCTAGTTCATTGAAAATCCAACCGGCTGGAAACGTGCGTTTCTTGAAGAGTGAGAAGCATTGTGCCGGATCCCGCAAAAGCCAGCGCAGCCGACCGAATTAAAAGTAAACCAACAAGCCCGCTCAAGCCTGTGCACGAAGACAAGCATGCCTGAATCACATCGAAATATCCCTTATGCCCCCCAACACATGTTGACATGCTTGTTTCAGTCTGCAGGGAGATGAAGGGATTAACACTTCGAGCCTTCAAGCCTTCTCTGGGTGTAGACAGGGAGCCAGCAAGGCTTTATTGAATGGCGAGTACAGGTTGCCATGTTTTTGTATTACGTTGCCCAAGCCCAGCATCATTCAAGCACACTTGGAAGCAAATTAGCTGAAAGGTCTCGCCTCACGGAGGCCTCGTACAGCCTGAAACAAAACAAAATTAACAAGCATAGGAACGCTCAGCCACGTAACGTCCCACGCCTCCTCAAGAACTGGCTTTATTATCGCCACGCCATCATCAGAGTGGATGCCGCGGCCAGCAATGAGGCTTAAGGGCCTGCAAACCATGCCATACAGGGCCTTAAGTTTTCAGCAAACGGATCATTAGCCTTAGAAGTGACAACTGAATGAGGACCGTCAAGTTGGTGGCTCCGGTAGCCAGTTGTAGGGATAGCGGGCTAGTGAGCGAGTGAGATAATGCTTGAAAACAGGATACCTCAGGGACCCGTGGATGAGGAGGATCTTGGCAGACTGGCCATGGAAGTCTATGGCAAGGACAATCACCTCAACATTGCTTTGGAGCCTACGGTTGGAAGAAGCAAATCCCTGCTCAGTCGCGGAAATCCCGAATAAGCCTCCCCGGGCTCACAGGTAACTGAGCAGCTTGTCAAGTCATCTTTCGTGGTCAGATCACTAATGCTTTGAGCAGCAAGTGCTGAGACACTCCCGTTCACGATCAGCGACAGATTTCAAGCGATTTTGGATATGGGTCTCGGGATTTGGTTGTCAAGGACGCACTGTGTGACGGTTCAGATATTGGACTGCACGCAGTTTGGAACCAGACAACAAGCATCGTTTGCTGAACCTGGTCATGTAGAATCGTCTTCAAAGAGAGGGCATGTTGCTCTACCAAGCTCAAGGGCCCAAGGATGTTCATAATCTGCACCATTCAAGCTTCTACGGCCATAGGTATATCTTGCTTACTCGCTCCAAAGCGAACTCTGCACAACTCCGAATCGAACTCTGCCCGTATGCTGCACATGCAAAGCTCTTGAGCATCTAAACAAGCCTCAACTCTTCTACACCAAGACCTGCGAAGTTCAAGTCCCTCAAACCCTTTCCCTGCCCGCACTTTAGGGTTTAGGGTTTCCCAGGGGGTTACAAGTGGTCCAAACCAGCCTGGGGTCGTTCTGCGCGCACGAAAGGAGCCCGGAGAAGGTGGCAACCAAAGCAACTTCCAAAGTCATTCCATGGAGATCAAGCAGAAACCTGCTGTCACGAGGCGCAGGGCTTTGAGCCTTCCGTTTTAATTAATCCTTGAAAACCCCTTGTAAGGGTTCCTTTGACAAGGGGACGTAGCGGCATTCAACATGGCCGGATGATGAAGATCAAGAGTTGAAACAAGCTCAAAATTCCGAAGAATCGGTTGCTCGACCGGGGTCTGCGTGTACGAGCCGCAATACGACCATGATGATCATACTGGAGCATTAGGGAGTGTCGATCAGTCAGGGTCCATCCAGCACATGTGTGTGTGTGTGTGCAGAGCTGCTAGTAATTGCTTCGGCTCCAGTAGCGCAAGATCCCATGTTGCTGCATTTCAGCTGCAAAGCTTTCAGGGCTGGACGGTCATTTGGATTTCCACTCCAGCCCTGAGGTTCTGCGGGCTGGTACCCATGCACTACCTGTGGGAAAGTTGTTACGACCAAACATCACGGTTGCCAGCGTGGAGGGACCAACTGAAACCTGCGTGTTAATAGCAGCACTACACGTGTAATTCGACTGCGTGTTCCTTGCTCTGCAAAAGATGAAGCACATCTGTCTCGTTGATACGATGCGAAAGCCTTGAAGTCTACCTAGACCGAACATGCAGGGTTCGCTCCGTAAGTAAGTTATCCAGAAAAGAAATTGGGGTCCTACCTTCGTAGGCACACCCATGCATGCCTGCCCTAGAACCCGAACCCTGGGGATTTAGAGACTCAAATTGCTTCCTTTGGGGTAGCCACCCAACCAGGGAAACCTCGTCTTCCAGGGCTGATAGAGCTTCTCCTCCTACGGAGCGAGCAAAGCGAGGCCATGAGGCCCCGCGAGGCTTGGAGCGGAGGGGTTTTTTGGAACGGAGGTTCTCTTCGAGGAGCAGAGTTGAGAGCTCAAAGAGGGTTCTAAAGCATGGTCTAACATCACTTGGGCCCTCCACTGTCTGATCCCAAGTTCTGTCTGGTAAACCCGAAGACGCAGCACGTGTCAAGGGCTTGGGCTTAGACTCATTCAGGGTCATGGATGAGATTAAGGCATGTGAAGCCTTGCGCACCTGAAGGAAGGAGGATAGGCATCAAAAAAGGATTGCAAAAAATGGCTACAGCGTTGATGAGCGACCAGCTTTGAGTTCTGACGTCGCATTCGGCCGCAAAATTAGGAATTCTACAAAGAGTAACCTTACAAAATCACCAGATGAAGATGGCAGTTCTTCAGGTTTCTTCACTAGGCTCCTGGACATGTGCGACACATGTGTGACAATACGGCCCTAACACCTGCCACTTGCAGCCCCAGGCAAGCCGTCTACCCATCATGTTTGCTGGTCACTGAAGAGGTATGGGTCCGCAAAAGCCCGTGACAGGGCCGACAGAGGCTGCGCCCAGGCAGCGCGCTGAACATGAATCCAAACTCTCAAAAATTCCAAACAAACTATACAATGCCTGCCACATCATAGGGACACCCAATGAAAGAGCACTCTTTTTGGGCATGTAGCCATATCGAATCATGATCCTGGAAATACTGATCTCATAAATCCTGCTCAGTCGTACTCTGAGCGTGAACATTTAACTTAAGCCCTGAAGCCCTGGACTCACGAGCCCTGCGCACAAAGCACTATCCTCCAAACTCTGCACGCTACCAGCCCCCTCCAGGGCTCCTCCAGCAGCCTGTACAGGGATACTGCTTCAGAGGTCTGCGTGGCATTCACCAGAGCCTGCTTCAGGAGCAGGAGTAGCAATGAGCATGTCATGTGTGTTTTAAGTAGACTTACCTAGTGAGCACCATAATGTGGGCAAGCAATCCGTGTAGTTTCTAAGTTGAAGCACTCACCAATATTCCTGAGAGAGCTAAATACATTCATCATCGAAGCCATTCTCAAAACTATGCAAAGCTATCCGCACCAAAAAGCGGGATAGCGGTTTGGATGTTAAAGCGTGAACCCGAAGTAGGAAACTCGTTTTATGCTCAGCGCTTGCGGGCTTTAGGCTGTGCGGCCACAGTTCGGGTCGTTCGTCTAAAGAGTTTAGAAATTGGAAAGCTTGCATAATTACAAGTTCCAACTTTGTCTGTGAGCGCTCTATAGGCGTCCATTTCCCATCTGCAAGTTTGGCGTTTCATCACTGATAGAGCTGAAAAAACCATTTCCGGCGCTGCGCCCCAAAACGTAGACACTACGTACTGCCGCACCGCCTTCAGCACGCCAGTGCGAAGAGCATCGTCCGTCGAAGAGACCGGACCACAATTCCTGCAAGCATCGGCTGCCAAGTCGAATGGACTTGCGGATGGATCCCTGACTTGGATTCTTTTTCTAGAGGTATAGAACGCTTCCTGTCACTGATGAAGCATTGATTGTGAATGTGAGTTGCACCACATGCATACTGCATACTTTCGAGGCGATTGCTGCTTGGATGCACAGTGTGATGTAGTGCTGCAATTTCAAGATCTTTCGCCTTACCGTGCATCTGGCTGTCATTGGCAACGCTCTCAGTCTATTCATACACTTACAGCAGGAAGACTCAGGCTTAACCTTCATGGATACTGCAAAGGCATGCCGATGCAGGTGAGTGCCTAAACAGACCCCTCTAAAACCCTATCTTCAGGATGAACGACTACGACTGTACGCGGAATTCGAGAAGCAGCCTCAGCTAAGTTAAAGGCCATTGATTGTCAGATCGGAGCCTGATGAGCTGACTCCAATGCTTGAAGGAATATTTCGGGCAAAGCGGGCTCCTGAGCAATACGGAACTCAGGCTGATCCTGAAGTCACGCATTCAGGTTTGACGTAGGGCCTCGAAGGGCATCTTGACGTATTTGCGCAAGGGATACGTGGAAAACGCATGGTATGCATCGCAACCCAACACCGACACCCCACAAACCAAATTGCTCAGAGTCACCGACTCTAAGCCCTACCCTGGGCCCCGAAGTCTCGATTGACAGCTCTTCACTCCTTCTCTGAAGCTTCTACTGTTTGATTATAGATGCATCTTACAGAGGGCGAACCACTGAAACCTCAACCAATGCGCAGAAGGCTTCGAATTCAACAGAGTCAGTGCGGCCCTGGTGCAAGAAATGGCTGAGAGCTTCCTGCCACCGTCCGCCCAATGAGCATGCCTAGTGCAGGTTAGGAGAGAATGATTTGAGGTAGGCTTTGGATCGCCGTGACAATCCTACGGGGCCGGGCTTGACACGGACCACGATGAATGCATGCCATGCAAATCCGACTTGGTTCCCCAAATTCTGAATCATTAGGGTGCGTGATCCTCCAAAGGTTCTGGAGATCGTTACCAAACCCTACCTAGAGACTTATAGCCTACCCCTTTCCGGCACCTAGCAGTGTATCAAGAGGTCTCTTGGCGTAAAAAAATTGCAGACGGGCATAAGTACAAGTATCAAGGTGGACCGTCAAGCTTAATGTGGATCTCATTCCAGGAGTCTCAGCACCACAGCCAGGTATGCCTCGAAGGCAAGTATCCAGAAGTTTCAGCTTGAGGTACCTCATGCCATTGCGTACACTCTTCATGGTTTTCTCTACCTCAGACTCGTGGTAAGGGACTTGAACTCGAGGGGCACGCTACACCAAGCGGAGGGCATAGGCAGAATCACAGCACAAGCTGTATGGGCCCATTGAGCGCCTGCACAGGCGCTCTTGCATGACTGTCCTCAAAGGCCATATTCTGACTGCTTCAAACCCAAGACGGAATCCTGAACCGTAGGCCGTAAACTTACCTCGAAGCTCCAAGCTGCTACTTCGTGGGTCCTCAAGTCTAACCCCTGATTCAAGCCCAAGCTCTAGAGTCTTGTAGCGGCTCTAAAGCCCAAATGCTGTCCCTAACGCCTGCGCCCTACGCCCTGAACCCTACACCTGAAGCGCTTCGGCAAGAGATAGCCTCGACTGCCGCACTTCGCAGGCCCTCATCGATAGGAATCCGGCCTTGCTAAACAACTGAATGGGAATGCAGATAGCCAGTTGCTGTGTAAGTTGGGGCTAGGCTCTTGTGTAGAAGCTCAACGGTTGACGCATTAAGGGTCTGAGTTTAGAGGTCACGTAGGTCTGGGTTAGTTGGTGTGTTCATATCATGAGGTATCTCAGACACGAGACGAACCAGAGGTCTTGCAGTCCTTGCTGCGGGACCATCAGAATGACGCATTTCATGAGAAGCCCCCCTGTGACATTATTTGCGAAATTCTAGATTCTAGCGTTATCTATCTACAGTGATACGGCAGCCAACCCCAGCTTGAAAGGTTGGCTTGTAGGAGCGGCTGTACACATGAAAAGCTTCTGTGAGGCCCTTGAAGGCCCCACAATGCTCTGCACACACTCCAAACCTAGTCAGAACCTTCGCATTCAGAAAGAAAATTGAAAGACCTCCTGCCCCACGCCCACCCGGAACATCTCCGCCCCAAACCCCCTTACAGAACATAATATGATAGCAGTCCATGCATATAGACGAGCAAAACACATGTAATTTTCGTGCGCATTAAATGCGTTAGACACGACACGATACGCAGAACACACGACGAAGACACTCCATTCCCTACTCTACTCTCGACTCTCCAATCTATCTACTCTCAATTCTCCACGCTACACTCTCCAGACTCCACTCGTCACCACCACACTCTCAACTCCAGTGTCCACACTGCACCCTCCACCATCCGCCCTTCACCTTTCACACTCCACTATTTGTTTATTCCACGTTCTACTCCCTTATTCTCTTTACTCTCGACACTCTACTCTCCACCACTCCGCTCCGCCTTCCACTTGCCCCTGCACTTTGCACACTCCACTCTCCACTTCACTTTCCACCTCACATTCCTCTCCACTCTCCACATCTCCACACTCCACTTCCCAGCCTCCGCGCTCCACTCTCCTCTCTCAAGTCCACTCTCCATCATTCACTCTCCCACTCTCTTTTATTATCCACAATTCGCTCCACTCACAAATCGACTCTTCACTCTCCGTCCTCCGTCCTCCAAACACTCCACTCTCAATTCTCCACACTCCACCGCACTCTCCGTTCCACCTTCCACTCGACTCTCCATGCCACCTTTCACTCCACTCCCCACTCTGCACTCCACTTTCCAATCCATTCCCACTCAGACAGTTATAAGGATGCCAACCCCCAGGGCGCCCATATCATTTGACACGCGACCTTGCAAAAGCGTCGACAGTCACAACAATGGCGAATACCGGGCCCCCATGCCTGTGACACACGACCACGACATGACGGCCCGAAGGCGACGACAACTGCGGGGTCCAGCCGGGTGGCAGCACTGGCGGATGCTGCGCGAATGCATGATCATCTCGAGTACGCTTTCAGACACGGACGCAAAGGATCACCTCCTCCCTCTCACCTCCTGTGTTTTTGATCGTAGCCGCATCGTCCTCACGAGGTGTCGCTCCAGAAGGCTCGGCTTTTGGCAGGGAATCCTAAATTCATCGCGTGAAAACTCCCCTCCAAGAAGTGCCGATCATAGGACTGCCTCTTTAGACACCCGGGTTAGCCAAATGGCGCTGAAACCTGAATGAAACCCTGCGAGTCCTGGTGCCCGAAACACTTTAGGCAAAAGCTCCTGAGCCGCAAATCCCCAAGACTTATAACCCCAAGTCATGGGCCCGAAATCTCCAAATCCCTCTGCCTTCGCTTTCGAGCTCTGCCCAAAGGCTCAGCGCGTGCATCCAGTGGCTTGACCTGGGTCAGTCTTACGACGCTTTGAGGTTGAGGGCCCATCCTGGATCAGAAGTTATCAGAGAGGGTCCTGCTTTGGGTGCCTCCGCAAGCGCCCGTCAGAAATGCGGGCATAGGCCTGATATTAAGTACACACCATATCCCTTGATCTCAACCTAGAGACCTTAAACTCCAAGGCTGACCCAGTCACTGACTGCAAGCACCCACAACGGCCATGTAGCCTTGACTCGTGGAGTTGGGGAGCGTCGGCTTCGTTAGGGGCTCTGGGAGTTTGGGCTTAGAGAGCCCAGGCTTTTGGAAGTTCTGTGTTGGGGTTCAGGGCTTCGAAATCGTGGAGTTTGGTGGGCGTCAATCCGTTAGGCTGACCAAGTGTCTAAGCTAATTAGCATGCTGTACAACGGATTCGTGCCTCAGGATTCACAGCTTTCAGTCTGAAGTTGGCCGCCAGCTGGCCATGCGAAGCTTTGGCTTACGAGCTTCGGGCCAAACAGGTTTCACAAGCTGCCTTGCAATCTAGATTATGCAAAATTCAACTATGAAGGCTTTGGCAGACCTTCCTTGCTTGCCCAGCCACTGCGAGCTGTTCTTGGCAGCTTCTGCCTTGCGAAGCTAGCAGGTTTGAAGGTCGAGGGCTTGCGGGCTCCAAGGGTTCGGGCATGGGGGGATCTGGTTCAAGGCTATATAAAGTCTTTTGAGGTCGAGAAGAAGAAACAGAGGACCCATCAAGCTAGACATAGCAGTCAAGGAGTCACCGAGCCCTAGTCTCCTGACACGCTCAGAACTTGTAACTCCAGGAGTACCATAGACCAGCCTATAATTTGTTGCATCGGTCAGCCGCTGCAACAGCAAATTACAGATCGGCAATATTCTCACAACAACAGTATCGTGACGACAATGACATCAACACCACCGCTAGCAATTGCGACGCACATGGCAGCGTCATGTAAGATCAAGATTGCTCATCGTAAGAAGACGAACAGAGATGGGTCGCAAGACAGCCAAAGGCGTACTACTGGTTTAGCGGAAATTTCCTTGATTCCCCATTTACCCTTTGCAAGCCTTGCGCTCACCTATCCCTACATCAACCAGAAAATCCAGCCATTCGCTCAGGGCAGCCCCGTGAAGCCCCGCATACGGAAACCCCCTACATTGTTCATAAATCACATAGCAGCTGCGTGGAAAGACTTGTGCCAGAGTGTGCCCCATAGATGGTATCTACCATCAGGAACCTTCAAGCAATTGCTTGTGCTCACCCTTGTACACCTTGTGCCCTACCCATGAAGGACGAGCTGCTCCGCCATCATTTCCAGCAGTTCGAGGGCCTAGCTGCAGGCTTCAGATATGAGATAGCTTCGGGTTCTGGGCTCCAGGTTTTGGGAGGCCTTGGCATGAAATCGACACCACGCCGCAATCAATTGGAAAATGTAAAGGGGCTAGGCCTACGTTCTTCCCCTTTACCGGCGACTGTGAGGCAGCGCAAGGCTGTACCAGACTCGGATTTATGCGGCGTCAGCCCAGGAGCCCAAAGGAACCCCAAATTATGGACTCCGCACGCCCAATCGCCAAAAAGGGAGCCCGATATTTGAGACACCCTAGCCCGGAGCAGGAGCTCATGAACTTGGATAATTCTGGCGCTGGCGGCGCCCAAGCACACTCATGTCAGCGTCAGGTAGCCGGTGCGAGTAGTGCGAAGCAATAGATAGCAGCAGCAACGCCAATCAAATGGGCTTTCACAAAAAGACCGATTCTAAGTTAGCATCGCAAATCGTTCAAATTCCGAGAAACCCATAGTGGCAGTACACCGCAGGATAGGGACACTACCTATTCTGCCCGCAAGAGCAACAGCCCCTGACAATGGGCCTGTACGAAACTGGGTGCTTCTGAGAACTATACGCTCTGTCAGACTGGGCAAGATAGAGTCTCATGACAAAAGTCCCCGGATGGGACTGAGACACCTCCAAACACTGAGCTTTACGTTACCAGAGCCATTCCTTGTTCCCTTGGTCAAAGACACGCAAACCCGTCCAAAATCGGGCCCATGTCTCAAGACTATCAAATGATGAGGGTTGCTTACTAGTAGGACGCCAAAAAAATTACGGAAGAGCATCAGAACCGAACCTCCACCCAGAACCCTGGCTATCCCGCGAGGGCACGGCAAGCCTGCAGCCACTGTCCGTCCACGCAGGCGTCCATTGCGGCATCAAAGGAAGCTGTGTCCTCCAATTTCGGTTTCATTTGGAGTTAGGCTTTAGAATTTAGGACATTGAGCGAAGCAATTTCGATTTGGGGTGCGCATCCTCTTCTTAAGAAGAAAGAACGTTAACCAAAGTGCTTTTTCAGCACCACACTCGCAATAATTTGAACTCATCCGTAACATGGTTGTGGCGAACCCTGTGGTCCTGAGAGCGCCGGATTTTGGTTGAAATGCTGAGAAATTGGGCCTGGAGCCTAGTTTATCAAGCCGCGTTAAGCTGCGATCGTTAGAACATGGCTTCGAATCGCTTTCTCAGCTTTCCAGTTAAAATGCATAGAACATGCTGACTCTCCCATAACAATTTGCTTCAGCTATCAGGGCAATACAGGCGGCCAAGCGGCCGAGGACTCCATTCGCTCCTCTTCATTCTTCACCCCTGCTCTTCGTGAACAGCTGGTTTACTACTGTCGTATCCGACCAGCCAACTCCAGAACAGTCTACATTCTCGACCCCAATCCCTGGGCACTTGCACTCCTTAGCTGACTCATCTGCTAAACTGGCAAATTAAATATCCTCAGCCTCTGCAGTTCACATATTGCACTATTGAGAGGTCGCTGATCACGCGCGGCAAGCAATGCGTATGGCGTGTCGGCATGAGAACTGCAAGGCGAAGTGAAGGACAAGTACCAGTACGACAAACTTTGGAAGTTCGCCCACCCACAAATTCGAAGGCATGAATACCTAAAGACCCAACATCCCTGCCCGAGCACCTGCACAAAGGTCGAGAATTCAACTCTAGGTGCTGAAGCGTTCATCAAGCCATGTATGTGAGACGAAATGTCAAGCCTCAGCTCGAAACCCTCCATATCCCCACAAACCCTCAGCCACAGATTCACAACTCTGACTTTTGATCCACGCGTCCGGGCGGATCAGACTTGTCGCGGACAACAGCTTCTGCAACAGTGCAACCGCCTCTCTGCGGAGCTACGAGGAGAAAGTACTAAACACGCACACACACACACAGAGTAGTGCAATCCTAGACCCCAAATGAGAATGAATGTGTAGCCACTGGGATCGAGCGTGACTCTTTACATGTGTGAGGATTTGATGGGTTTGCTGAGAGGAAGAAGGAGTCTTCCTATATCTTGCAGTGATTATCATAGGGGTTATGGGCCGAATCTCTTGCAGAGCTTCCTCAAGGTCCAGGAACCCATGCAGAAGTCGTCGTGGAGTTCAGACCGCATCACTCCCGAAGAAATACAGCCGCCTATGGATCATTTCTTGCGCACGTTCTTGCTTGCATCTAGGCACCCGCCATAGATTAGGCCCTGGGAGCCCTCATGATACTGTTTGAAGGGAACAGACCCCTTCATTGTGTTTGCCCGAAGAGAGATGAAGAAAAAGGAGGTTCTCGCTTGGGTCCCGTTTGAGACACTTACCTACCATCACAGAAGGCTCGTCCCTGTAGCTCAATTCCAAGCCCTTACATGCATCGTCACGATCCCCAATCCACGTAAACTGCCTAAGAAAGACTGAAACAGGATCAGTGCCACAAGTTCTCTCGACACGACGGAATACATGTTCGGTTCCGTTGCTCTGGCTAGTAGGACCTTAAGTGTTGGGTATTGAGGGTGGTCTTCTTCTTGTTTGCGACTGATACCTGGCAAGCTCCAACCTGAGCTCCAGGCTCCGGGAAGCACAGACCTGCCCCGTCTACAGCCTTGATCCACTCGCGGCTTTTGCCGCAGGCAGTGATACCAGCGTTGAAGGCTACGGCGTCCAAGCGGGCGCTGGAGGCACGCTCCTCATGAGGCTGTGCAGGGCTCGCGGTTTGTACATTAGTTCGTCTCAATCACCTCTTCGTTTGAGCGGGATAGCCTCCAAGAAAATCATTAGAAGAATGTCCTTGCACACTATGTATCTCAGATGCAAAGTGGAGTGACCAGCGCATGAGCAACAACATTCATAAGCACCCTCAATTTTGTTCACTCCATGTGTCTGCCAATCTAGTTCCGATGCAGCACTGAAATGTGCTCCTGTTATGATATATTTCCCTGATGTTGGACCCGCATGACATGGCCCTGTGCAGTGTGTTACCCCGATCGCTTAGGGAGTGTCAAACCGATATTAGAATACACTTTTCAATGTGTTTCGGTTCTGGTGCCAAACACTTTCACAGCATCTCAGATATTACAGAGGGAACCCATTATTAGTTGGTGGCGGGCGCGATAGTCGCCCTGTGTTTTTGCAGCTTTGTTAAAGCCTTTTGCAATTTTTCCAGGATGGTGGGTGGATAAGAACGTCATTCATATTGCGTCCATGCCCAACACGCTGGTATTTACAGTGTTTTCGCCTCTTTACACTGCGCAAAGGATGTGGAACAAGACACGTTGTCACAAGCGTCCATGCCTTGCGCGACCATGCCCAAAACACTGGTATTTAAAGTGTTTTTGCGTCTGTGTACAACATACTGCACAAGGATGTGGAACAAGGAAAGCTGTGACAAGAACCAAGCCTTGGGCGACCATGCCCAAACACTGGTATTTACAGTTGTTTTGTTTCTCTACGTCTTGCGGGTTGAGAACTCCAGGTTAACACACTCAATCTCAGAAACCGAAACACAATGTAACAAAGAGTGAAATCTCGTCCTGACGGCAATAGTTTCCTGAAGCCCAACTACCCTGTTGTTCCTCCAAATCGCGCAAAAAACCTAGGTTTCGTGCCACTCTTGCGCCCGCACCCTTTTAGTTAGGACGCGGGTGGCCCCTTGTTAAGGCCGGTCCCACAGCCCCGCATTGGTAATGATCACCCGCCTTGCCAATAACATTTTCGCGTGTTTTTAGGATGTAGAACTATACTATAGGGGAAGGGACGAACCCCAAAATCTGCTCGTCCTGGGATGCCAAAAGCTGCAATGCTGCGGCCCATTGCCTGCCTCGATGGTAGTTTCTCAAATCGAAGTCCCCTTCAAGAATTCAGAGCGGTAGGGACAATAGTAGCTTTGCATATTGGTCAGAGGCTGCCTCCAAGGGCGGTCAAACAAGACGTTGAATTGAACCCAAATGTTGACAAGGGAGGACAATGCACGCGGAAGGAGCTATCACAAGCCTGCCTAGGGCTTTGCCTGAACCATAGTTCGCAGGTGCTGGAACCTAGTAGCCGGACACACAATAAAACCACAGTAGAATGTCAATGTTAGGGGCCCGTATAGTACATGTCTTCGGGATGTTGCTGCCTAGAGTGTAAGTAGGCCTCTCATAACTTCTACCACATGAACTGCTTTTCCTGCATTTGCCCTAGCGGCCCCTGTTGCTTCCAGAGCTCATGAAGTGACAGGTGCTGCAGCAAAATGCAATGTCCGTTTTGCCTCTCATGCTGGTCCGGGAGGCTCAGGGATTTAGGCCAACAGCATGGCAGTTCATCCGGGCCCTTTAATTCAATTCATTCTGTGTTCCTACTAGCCCTGGGTGCGCCTGGAGGGCCCTCGGAATATCTCAAACCAAAATCCTGACCTGGAGCAGCCTAGACAATGGGTGGAGACAAGCGCAGTGGCTCGTCGTGTGCAGCTTGGTCAGCTTTATGCAAGGCCGGCCTTTCTCGAGAGCGCTAATGGCTGCACTGACCGCGATAGTATCAGGTGTCACGCCTGGCAAGTTTGGCTTCGGCGGCTAGGGCTTCGAAGCTTATGAAGAAGTAAAGCTATCAGCATCAGACCTTCATGGTTGAGTTGCACCTGAGGCAGATTCTTCGTGGGGTTTGCATTCTAGAAAACATTGCCTAACATGGCTATGATTATAATGCTTGGCCCGCTTGGCATTGTGGCTGGATCTTCTCAATAAGTTTCTTTCCGATAGTTGGGGTCTGCTGTTGCTGCCGCACACAGGACGAAAGTCGGAGGAGGAGCAATTAGTCTGAGCCAACACGATTCCTCAGCCTTAATGGGGCACCTGTTGTGTCGGCAGGCCAGCTTGATGAAGTAATCCCTTCAAACTCAAGTTTGTAGTCGGAGGCGTGGAGTGCGTTTGAATTATGAGAGCCGCTTCGTTCCCAGAATACTAGCTCCAAAATCTAGCACAACAAAAAGGCAGGCTCTCAGCATTCATGAAGCACAGCAGGCTAGGTTTGACACACACTTTGTGTTGCAATGATGAGCTTATGCTGTTCCCATGAACAGTATTGGGACTCGAATTCCCAAAGCCCTGAGCCCCCATGGTCCAACAGCCTGCGCTCCGCATGGCGGCGAGAAATTCCATCGCCCGCCTCGTGCGACTCAGAAGGCGAGTCAGATTCGTCTTTCTGGGCTCGGAGATGCTTCAGATTCCGGGATATCCGAACGAGATGAAAAGATTCGAGCATAGGATTTGAGTGATAAGGCCTTGGGGATGTTTGAAACTCAGGGATGCCGAAGGCTTGGGGATGCTTAGGGCTTTTCATCTGTCAGGGATAGCGAAAGGTTTTGGGGCTTGGAAAACCTCAGGACTAGGGTTCCATAAGGTTTGGTGCTACGAATGCTCGGGGCTTTTCGGATGTGCAGGGCCTCTGCATGTCCGCGGAGGGTGTTTGCCAATGTCTAAGCAAGTGAAGGGTCTGCTTCATTGAGGGGCCCGCGAACAGGCTATCTGCTTGCCAAATCTGAGCCCGAAAGCCCAAAGACAGCATCCCCACTGGCGTCATCTGGCATATACCTCTGCATATGTACTCCGGCATTCATGCAGGCCTGTACTTATGCTGCATGCGTGCACGTGAATACTCTTATGTATGCAAGTATGTAATGTATGTATGTATGTATGTATGTATATGTATGTATATGTATGTATATGTATGTATGTATGTATGTATGTATGTATGTATGTATGTGTACACGTAGGTATGTGCGCATGCCTGCATGCATGTACGTACGCATGCATGTAGGCACGCGTGTCACATATGCGCATTTATGTATGCTTGTATGTATTCCATGTGTGGATTCACGGTGAAGGATGACTGCGATGGCACTATGACAGTTTTTGTAGTGTTGGACAGGGACATAATATTGCAATGTGGATTCCTTTTCATGCCTTTTTGTAAGGGAAGGTACGTTGGATGCACCCTGCGCAGGAGAGCAGCGGAGGGGCGATCTCTGTTCTGGCTGGAGGCGACAAAGAGAACAGTCAGTGCCTGCAGGATGAAGGGATAAGGGGGCAAGCAACGCTGCGCACGGCCACAGGCAGGCGTGTGACGTCGAGCTGGACGAGACTGAAGCCGAACAATGCATATTTCTCTTGAAGCTGGAATAAGAAATTAGCTTAGGCATACATCTTGCATGTCTTGCAAGGAGCCAGTCAGAATGTCAGAATATGTGTCCTAGTTCATCTAGCTCATCTAGCCAGGTGTCATGGTTTTACGCTTGCGACCTCTCAAGATGACGCAGTCTCGTAATCACCCTCGGCTTACGATGAAGCCCTATTCCAGCGACGACCCGTAGTTCCATCTTGGCGGTGGCAACGAATTCCTACTGGTTGGGAGAATTGTTGAAGGTCCAGGGTTGGATTCCTGAATCCCAGAACTTTTCATCTCTGAGCCCTTCCCCAGCTTGAAGCTCCGATTCCAAAATCACTGATTACCGACCCACAGGCCGAACTCACCGAAAAACAGATCTTCGAACCCCAAATCCCGAAACCCTAGCTGCCTAAGTGCTAAGCGCACCCTATCACCCCTGCCCAGTGGCCCCCAGAGGGCGGCTCGCTCGCAGGCAGTGAGCGCGGAGGAGTAGCTGATGCGGGTCGGTTGGAGCCTGATTGCCGAACGTTGCAGGGCGGAGGGGAGGCATGGTTGCTTATGAGCTTGTCACATGCGGTACTACATTCGACTTATTGTAGACTACTTATTTCGCCTGCAGAGAACTGAACCCAGCATCCCAAAGTCGCCTATATCGTCGTTCCCCTTGAATGGAAACACAAAAGGAGGTGGGCCAACAGAAATGGTGCCACTTTGCCATCCTCGGTTCAAGGCACTCAGGTCCTAAGTCGGTGGCCTCCGGTGTGCCAAACTTTGTAGCAGCACGAAGGCGCTGTGCCAGGAGAACCCCTTTCCTAGGACAATCACTGGGAACATGAACGGGCATGTACGAAGAGTGTTGGAGACATAAAAAAAGGCAAAAAGAAGTATCTTAGGAAAGGCAGAGGAAAGGTTGAGAGTTTTCTTGGGATTTTTATCATGAGAGCTTCGAGATCTCATCGTATAAGTTGGGCCACGAAGGTCAAAGCCCGGGTCGAAGCCTTGCAGGGTCTAGCAATGATGTAGAGCTTCTGGACTTCTCGCGGATTGAGGGTGCGCAGGGTGCATGGTTCTAGTCTACAGGCTACATGTATCCGGACTTTTGAGCTCCTGAGACTTGTGATACATCTTCGCGAGACACACTCATGCAATGACTCCCCTTGAAGGTAACATTGTTTATTCAAGTCTGCCCCCCCCCGCCCCCCCTGCGCTTTCTTGACAAGTAGACAAACCAGTTTCTAAGTAGACTCAGTAATTATTCTATGATGGAACTGCTACCTGAACCTCTGAGGATTACGTTACATGCAGCTCACATGTAAGAGTACTGGAGGAGAATGCCGATTCAACCAGGCTTCCACAGCTGCTGATTGCCTCAGCTTCGCGCACGGAGGGATGCAGGACTCAAATGTTCACACCAGCAAGCACAGCACATCCGATGAGTAAGATTAGATGCTGCACGATAAAGGTCCTTATTCTTTCGATTACTGCGGCCCGAGCTGTTTCGGCGGGGTCGCTGCCCGGCAGGCTAGTCATCTGTGACGTAGTAGTTGTTACTACTAGTATGCAATCGCAAGGGCAGTGACGCTAGTTGTGGTGGCAGCATCAGAGATGGTGGAAGTACTACTAGTGGTGCTGGTGCTGGTGCTGGTGGTGGCGGCGGTGGTGGCGGCGGTGGTGGCGGCGGTGGTGGCGGCGGTGGTGGCGGCGGTGGTGGCGGCGGTGGTGGCGGCGGTCGCAGTGGCAGTGGCAGTGGCGGCAG